>CCAG010023441.1:0-11253 GCA_001077435.1 Glossina morsitans morsitans
CCACGACATACTTAGTATTGAATTATTGAAGTAATAAAGAATTTTAACAAGAAGAAGAATTTAAATCAAGAATAAGAATTTGTTGAAAATATTAAATTAAAATATTAACACATACTTGTGTGTGTGTGTGTGTGTGTGTGTGCAGAGCTATTTGATTGTAACGCACTCGAATTGTATTTTCTAAACATTATATAAATTATAGTACTTGAGAGAGAGAGAGAGAGAGAGAGAGAGAGAGAGGTAAGGTAATGATAATTTGTGATAAACTTTTTTATGCGATTACATGTGAGACGAAAGTTGATGTGCAAAAAAAAAAAAATGGAAGAAAATATCAAATGTCTACGTCATCGAAAGCACGTTAAATCAAACGCTCACTATACCATATTCAGAAGTCGATATTGTTTGTGGAGTTTTCGCTTTCGTTATCAGCTTCGACCGTTGACGGCGGCAGGGCCAAAGACATTTGTGGCACCGCTGTGCCGGTCAAAGCCATCGAAGGTTCCGTATTACGCCGTTTCATTTTGCTTTTGTTCTTTTTAAGCATAGTAGCCTTTAAACATTGTTTGTTTATTTGTTTGTTTGTTTATTTATATAAATAATAATTATTAATATATTATTTATTTATTTATTTATTTATTTATTATTTCGATCCGTCCGGTATATATGTTATATGTTATATGAATTTTTAAATTTTTTCGTTTAAATTTCGGGAAATATATATAAATGTTTTGTAATGTTAATGTGAGATTTATTGTTTTGTTTAATGGATAGCAGTGTGATATTTTGATGTTGTTGTTGTTATTGATGAAGTTTTTGGGTCCATGTTGATTATTTTACAAAACGAGTTTGTTTGTTTGTTTGCGAACAAAGAGAAAAAAAGGAAAGAATCGAAATTAAGAATAATTTATTAATTTTTTCTTTTTTTCTTTTCTATATATGTATATATATGTATTAAACAGAAAACTTAATTTTTTACGATATATTTATAAAAGAATTTAAAGTGCAAAATATTATTGTAACGAAACGTAATTTTTTTTTTTTTTTTTTTTTTTTAAGAAGAAAAATAATTTACAATATATTATTTAATAATTTTAAAATAAATTAAAAAAAATATGAATTTCTAAAGCTCTTTATATGTAAAAAATTTTTTAAGGCAAATTAATTCAAATAAATGTGATTTGCATTTCCGCATAATAATTGGAACTAGAGAGAAAAATTATATTCGATTTAGATCGAATTTTTCCATAATGATAAAAAAAAAAAAAAAATTTCAACAAGGAGAAGCGCACACATAGGACAATTGGTCGTTTGAGAGGATATATATATACAATCAAGATCTCCTTTAAGTATTTATCTTAAAATTTAAAACGACATTCCCTACGGCTTCTAAGTTTTAATAACTTAGTTATAAATAAGTTTAGATTTGGAATTTAACACAAATGTACAAAAGATTTTAAAGCTAAATTAACCTTAAAATTTTTTGTTTTTGATGATATTGTGTTTGGTTTTAAAGTTAAAGTAAACTTAAAATTTTTTGTTTTTCAGAAGACTGTCCCTCGTTGTTGATGGATGGAAATCCTAAAAGCATTGAACAGACAGACAAAGATTGATTGTTTTGTTGTTAAACGGGTTCAGAATTTCACATTGTGTCTGGTTTGATACAAATCAAGCGACAAACATAGTTGATCTCAGCTGTTGTGCCCATTTCGCTCTTTCAATAACACAAAAAAGGATATTGAATAGTTGGCCCTTAACTAAGAACACTTGCACCTAGTTTCTATGTCATTCGCAAAGCTCGCAGGACTCGCAGCCCTACAGCACTATTCAAGTTTTTACTTTGATGTGTGGCTCTTAAGTAAGAACACGTATGTTAAATTTTAGGTTCGAAGAGAAAATTTCTTTTCCTAAAGACAACGTCAGCCCGTAGTATAAGCAAAAAAAGAAAAATAAATAAATTACTTAGCTATTTTTTGATAAACCATTTCTTAAGGGAAAATAAAGAAAATATCTGTTCGTGAAGTGCATCATCAGACAGTTGCAGTAGTCCAGTTATTCGACAGGGGAAAACTCTCTTCGCAAAGAACACTCTGCAGAATATATTGCCGGAGCAGTAGAGTGCAAAGAGGAAAGCATTAAGGACGTAATGGTAGACATTGTTGACAGATAGATGAAAGCGAATACCTATGGCTTTCGTTATGAATAGCTGGTTCTATTTCATAGCACATTTCCTTTCTCTCTCCCGCTGACTCTCTCTCTCTCTCTCTTTTGTTTTAGATAACTTCTGATATTTCTGGTGGCGAGAAATCTAGTATTTAGCTTTATTTGTCAAGTTTTCGTCTATTATTTTAGCGCTGAAAGTTTTGGTTTCAGAAACACTGCCCAAACAGACAAATGGCCGGACTTGTTCAAAGACATTTGATTCAACGTGTGATGCTACTGGAATTTCAAACCTCGTTAATAATTATCATTACCGTATCGGAGATGAGTTTGAAATTCTTCGAAATAAACCTTAGATGATCCTCAGTCCTCTAAAACCCAACGAAAATGAATCCATTGAAAGTGATACTTGGTCAAAATTCGTTTTGATTAGTGTTTTTATCAAGCTTTTGAAATTTTAAAATATAAAATTTTATTTATTTTTATTATATAAAATTTTTGGAAAATATATTTTTCTTTGTTTCTGTTGGCCTCAACTTTACTTTACTAGGACTTTGAAAGCAAGTTTTATTTATAAAGCAAAGTTTTGCCCTTGGCCGGATTATTCAATGGGTGGATAGGGAGCGAACTCAAATACTGCTACGTAATTTGAAGTCATGTAAACATTTCCTTCAATCTCAGGTCAAGAAATTTTTTTCTCTTTTATTTTTTTAATTATTATGCATGTCCGTCTGTCCGTATCTGTGATAGACATTCTCTGATACGCAAAAATAAAGGAATCGCCCACAAAACAATTTGAAAATGACTCAAACCGATCAAAGGGACTGCTCCCAACCCCCGCCTGCCTATGCAATAAAAAGCTGTAAACACCTTGTCTTTATGTGCTTTTTCACTTCTTAGCCATAGAGTACAACACGTGCATCATGGAAATTTCCACTTAAGAAAAAAGCCGCGCCCACCCAATATTGTGCAGTATAAAAATTTAATTATTTTCCTTTCTTTCAGTCTTGTGATGGGTATAAAAGGTTCGGTCATGACCGAATATAATTTTTCTTCCTGTTTACTATTCATTATACCCTCGTGACACGATTATGTGCGAATGCATGCAACAGTCAGGAGGACTTCAAACCAATCCATATTCTATCACATCAAACGCATCTTGAATCGATTTAAATCTATTTGTCTAATGTCGGCGTTCGTTTTTGTCTCAACTTACTGATCGCACTGATATATTTTTGACCAAGAAAAAACTTTTCAGTTTTAACTACTAGGTCGGATTAAACATAGTGTAATAAAAAATCACTACGAAATGTTTTGGGGAAATTTGAGAATCGGTTTTAGTCGCTTATGTCAAAATTTTGAAATTCAAGCTCTTTCTCCCACTCCTTATGGCATCGATAAGAAGATACCCATTTTTTCTGTAAATGGAATTATGGAACTTGTAAGAATCCAATCTCCGGTAGTGAATATGAACGGGATCCTTAAAGTTTTCGAAAATTGTGAGGTAAAAATTCAGATTCAATTGGCAATATTCCTAATACGATTTTGATCTTCCTGGAATCTTGGAAAATATTCATTCCATAATTACTGTACTTTACAGATTATTGATAGAGCGCTTATGGGGTCTTAAGGTCTACGGGCGGCCTATGACCTTTGACATCGAAAGTTATATTCGCCTAAAATGGCTTCGTTGTGAACTATAAGTATTGAAACTCCAAACGGTAATTTTACGAAATAAAGGTTCGAGAAGTAATTGCATTCCGTATAATTTTTGTTTACATATATCTGCAATGAGATATTGGAAGTAAAAGGGGCCACGACTCAACCATCCTTTACATCTTAAAGTCCTAAAGTTTACCTTTGACCGATTGCCTTTTTTTTTTTTTTGTTTCTTTTAGGTTTTCTCTCTTCGCAAAAGTTCCAAATATTTTTGCATGGGTGTGAGAATAACGCATAATGAATGTGAGTATAGTGTCGCTATTTATTTTCTTAATGGATGGACTGTCATGCAGTTGCTGTATGCAGTTTGAAAAGTAATAATATATAAAAGATACAAAAAAAAACTGAAATGAATTTTAACTTAAAAAATATTTATAAAAATTTTATACAAAGTTCTGTCTTAAAAATTATCTAAAAGGAAAAAAAAAAACTTTTTTAACTAAAATGAAAAGAACTGTATAGAAAAATACAACTGTCCCCGATTGTCGGCGCACGTATGTATGCGTGCATGAATATTAAAATCAATATTTTAGTTATTCGCTTTATACATTTTTTTTTTTTAGATATTATTTGTTGTGCTAAGTATTTTTACTCTTTTTATTAGATTGCCTTGTGAATTCATTTGTGTGTCTATTTGATTTTTCGTTTTTTTTTTTTTTTCTTTTGGTTCGCTCTTTTACAGAAAACATGAAAACAGAAGACTTGGACCGGACGGACGTGGTCTCTATGTGCTGGTTGCCGTAGAATCTTTATCCCGTTCACTGTTCTCCGAATGCATTGCGGCTGCCGTTTGTAATGCAGTTGAGGATGATGTCGCGCTCGCCATATTACTTGTTAGACCCAAAATGCCAGGCGTTATATGCGGTTCAGTTAAACGTCTCTTGCATTTCGTTTTTTTGAGCATTGTAGCCTGCATAGTTAAGTAGGGAGATTGATTTGTCATCATTTTTTTTTTTGTTATTGTTGCTTTTTTTTTTTTTTTTTTTTTTAAATTTAATTTTTACTTTTAATAAAACGCTTGTGAGGCTTAAAAGTAAATAACGCTTCTTCGCTAAGGAAAACTTGCTAGTGCTTGCATATAAATTCGTTTGTTACGCTATTTTAAACACACAAATTGCATACATATACATCACATCTCATCGCATTATATCATCTTCATATCATTATACACATCAGCAAAATACTCAAAAATGCTCAAAAACATCTGACAAATATTTATTTATTAGTGTTTGCTCTGTGTTTGCTAATAATATATAATAGAATCTTTGAACTAGACGCATTTTGAATCGAGTCTAAAAAGTATTTGGCTCGATAGACTTTTTTTTTAAACATGATAGAATTTTTATCCCAGAGGCCATTGCAGCTTGGACTATACTTCAGAACACTAGAGTTGATTACCACTAGATTGCTAGCTGCAGTACCTTTAAGACAAGTTATAATCAGGCATCAGGCATCAGGCCATCTACTGGTCATGCTAGTGACGGCCACATGAAGTGATGATACTTTGGGTAAGGTGACTAGATATTTCCTTTTTGGTTTTTTTGTTAGGGTACAAATTGAATATAAACATAAACTTTGCTATCTCGGAGTGAAATTTGCAGCAGCAATGAAGACTAAATACGCTTTTTTTCCTTGCCTTTTCCACGTCAGTTGAGTGCTTTTTCTTTTTCGAAGTGCTTTTCCTTTACGAAGCGTATGCAAAAGAGCATAAAGCATAAAGAGAGGGAACCAACTTCAGGAAGGGAGTACGAGCCACGGTTACCAAACACATTTTTTTGATAAAAGATATTTGAAATTTGGTATCTACCAAAAAAGATGAAATCTGAAAGTTCAAAATGGATGTGGGTAGAAAAAGATAGAAGTTGGAAATAGTGTTTGTGCAAGTCTGGCTCAAAAGTAGAAACATCTGGCACGACGGGAAAGACCTCTTCTGGTGGATTGTTTCAAACGCGTGCAATGTGATTAAAGATTGAAAGAGTTACGGTAATGTGACGTACGATGTGCAGGCGATGTCCAGGACGGGTGGATAGAAACTCTGAGAAAGCCCTATGATGCTGTTAAAAGACTCAATTGATGGAAAAATCTCTTTCTGTTCTGTTCTGTAGAACCCTTTCTGTGGACGTACTTATACATAAGCAATACGAAGCCCACATGACACAATTGCTCGAGGGTACCGAGAGTTTTGGACACGCTTTCGCCGTCCATTAGCATCTGGTCGAGCTTCTCCAAGCAAAATTTGGGAGCCCTCATCCACACGTGCGAGGTATACTCTAATTTTGACCGGGTATAGGTGATGTATTTATACGTAAACGCTTATTCTTTCGACACTACGCATATAAGTTCTGTTCATTTCATATTCTCATGCTCCGATAATTTTACATTTTTTTTTAATGCCTTTTCTGACTTTCTTGAAATTATTAGTAAATCAATAGAGAAATAAATTATTCAAAATCCTGTGGTGAGATAATAACAATAAAGCGCCCACCGAGAAGTGTTACGTATTAAGCGTGATTCAATTTTGCTAAAAAGGATTCGAGTGGAACTCGCGTTGACACATCTTGCAGACTTGCAAAATGAACAAAGGAAATAATGCAGAAGTATGTGTGATTGTTGATTATTCTTCTCGTCTCGACAAGAAAGCATTCGTTTGAAGTCGTTCGGAAAAATGTGAAAAAAGTCTTGTCTGTATCTGTAATGTTCCTTTGCTAACTAGGCACACGATCAACGAGAATACGATCGCCATATGCGACAATTATTGTCACTGTGGGTTATGATTCGAATTTTTCTAAAAAAATTCGCTGTATCTGATCACACATTCAAAGATGTGAACTTGCGTGTATAGTGCATAAGCAAATGATGCTTCATCGCAAGGTTATCCTTAGCGACAGTATTGACAGTTTGGTCGATGATTTCGTTCGCGATATTGGTGGCGGTGGCATTATGTAAAAAAAACCTTGTTTTAAAGAGCGATATCATGGACGTAACAATCAATAGGAAACGTGTCTGTATAACGTTATGCAGCAACTCTTTAAAGAAATTGCCAGAATTAAAAACCAATCAAAGCGCAAGGTGCTTGCCTCATACCAAATGGAAGAAAGGAATTATTGAAAGCAAAGTGTGGTAGAAAGTGCCATAAATGGAAAAATCTGAGAGACGTCTGTACGATGACGAAATTTGAGATCGTAAGTAAAATGCGTCCATTCATTGTTTTTTATTATTATTATTACTTAGCAAAAGCTGTTAATAATTACTTGTTTACTCTGTTTTTTTTTTTTTTTTTTTTTTTTTTTTTTTGGGATATTATTTAGGATTTTATACAAAACATTAAAGTACACATATTTGCAATAAAAACATTACAACAATGTTTGTTTTGTGTTGGATTCTGGCAATATATAATCGGTTAATTGAACTTATGGTTTGTTCTGTTAACAGAAACTAAAGGAAATAAATGATAAAAAAAAAAAAACAAGTAAATAAGGTTACAATTAAATAATAATATTATTAATGACGTTAACAAGTGTTCTTGATGAACTTGCGAAAGTGTTTCTTTTTAAATGATTGTTTTTCGGGTTTTTTTTTTTTTTTTTAAATAAAGCCAACGTTTAATATTAAAGGAAATAGAGAAGCTTAGCATGCGCACATAGATGAAACAATTTTGGCGAAGATTGCAGAAGCATGCAGTTTTTATTAATTAATTAATAAAAAAAAAAAATTATTATCAAAATTATAGAAAACGCTTTAGGAATTTAAGAAACTATTTGGTGAGTCGAAAAAGTACTAACCTTAAGGGCTGATTTCAAGACAACGACGTCACTGGGGCTTTGTACCCAAGGTTCTCCATCAACTTGGACAGGCATATCAGAGTATAAGTGTATTTTGATGTGTCCGCCCTTAAAGATGAAAAAACAAAGAAGAAAAGAAAATGTCTAATAAATATTTTGTATTTTCTTCCTTTACCATTGATAACTCACTTGAGCAATACGTGTGGCGGTACGTATACCCGACTGTATTTGACCTAAATGCACTACACCTGAAACGCCGACAATTTCTAAAACACCATCATAATGATTGGGTGTAGTGAAGTTATCATCTTTATCAGGACCCCAAGGATTGGCACCGCTACCCCAACTATTTTATAAGAATTTTTAAGTTTTTTTTTTTTTTTTGCTTTGTTTTTTAAGTTTTTTCATTACCTTAAAATATTCAATATAATTATACCCTCGACGGGTGGCAGTTCGATAACTTTGCCATCAACTTCTAAGCGCAATTCCTTATGCAATTCCTTAACAGTTTTACGTCCGACAATTTTTCGCAAGCCCATCTTTACATAATAGCCTTTGTTGTGTAAACGAGAATTGAATTTATTTGGATTTTCTTCCCTCGCATTATGAAAATCTAAGCAGAGATCGGCATCGACACCAATACCGAAATAATTGTTCATAACAAATATTTGTGAATTATCTTCGTTTTGAGCACCACCGCCTCCTAAAAACAAAGTGAATGAACATTGAAATAATTTTTTCTCTTAAGCTAGCGAGTTGGTAGGTAAGAAAGAAACTTCGCTGTTTTCTCTTTATTTGAATCAATTATGTGCAACGGTGGGGGAGAGAGAAGTACACCGAAATTTCTTGAAATATATATATATATATATATATATATATATATATATATTTTTTTTTTTTTGTGTTTATATACATATGTGTGGATATGTATTGCTTTTTTATTAAAGAAATAGTCAAAATCGGTTGAAATAAGTTTAAACATGCGATTACCCTAGTAAGAGAATATTTATACTCAAAAGTTCTATGTTATTGTTCTTTATTGAGAAATTACACTTTCGTTGGCAGGAATACAAGCAAAGCGTGGACAATAACCGATATGATATGATATGATTGTGGACAGCTTTTTCCAATAGTACCGTCCATTCTGTGATATTAGAGAGTAAGCAGGAGCAACGGTTTAGTCAATCGAGCGAGGGCAGGATTGTCTTGCCTCCATACAAAAAAGCTATCCAAAGTTTCTCTTTTCCCTTTCACATCATTTTTATTTCATATCATAAATTTATTTAAGAAGTAAGAACCGTGAGCCGGTCTTTTACACCAACGGTGACACCGCTCAATGTATGTGATATGGTTTATAAATGATGATCATAACACTAAAGCCTTTTCACTTTTGAAAACAGAGGTAGTTCTAGGTTGTACTGTGGTAGAGTCCTTTAATCGATTTGCCTTAATTTCAATACCAACCTGCGTGCAAAAATTTCGGATCTTTGTTTGAAACAGATTGCTGCATTTTTGCGACTAGATGAATGCTTACCACAAACATTACACAGATGGACAGCAAGACGTGTTCATCCTTCGGTGGTGAATATAAAAATAATATAAACTAAAAACTGCCATTTTTGTTAATGTTTTTTGCTAGGGTGAAGTGGGGAGACAGCGATACGAGAGTGGAACGTAACCTGGAAGGTGTGCGAAAGTAAACAGAATATTTGGATGTCTTTCGTTTCCAGGGACAAGAAACCATTGTTTTCGAAATGTCGGTATGCACCAAATATACTTTTCTGTTTGTATCCCTTGCAACCTTCATCAGGAACCCCGTGAAGTATATTTTTCCACTTAGGGTAAGATTGATTTAAGGGTCCCGGCTATGGGTGTTTGAATGCCCATTCTCAATGCACCACACGGAAAATGGAAGCTTTAAGTTACAATTCACAGCAGATATGGGCCTGAAACTAGATAATTTACAAGAACCGCTAAAGGATCTCGTGATATATGTGTTTTTAAATGTACGTCCAGTTTTCCTAAAAAATTTTGCAGAAACTTACTGCACGCTTCCTGTACTTAAGTAAATAATTTCTAATAAAAAGCAAATAACAAAATTATATTTGGTCGTGATCGAGTTTTTTATACCCTTTATCGCTATCCCAAAAGAGATGAAAAAAAAAAACTACATTTTTATTCTCTATAATATCTGATGGACGCGGCTGACTTTTCTCTGTTTTCAGAATAACAGTGGAACTTTAAAGCAAAAAAACGCGGAACGCAAAAGCGTTCATAGTTTTTCTCGCATAGATGTATAGGCATTGTGGGCGTTGCAGGCGCGCCCTTTGACCGTTTCGAGCCATTTTCGAAGTTTTTTACAAGTTTGTAGGCAATATCTTTTGTTTTGCCAACTGCAGCATGTGTACCATATATACCACATAGTTGGGCAGACGGACTAAGAGCCGGAGAGATGGACAAATGAACAGAGGAACATGCTTGGGTGAAGCTTGCTTTTTCGCATTACGAAGATATTGAAAAAAATTAATTTTATTATGTTATAATATTGGGTAGGCGTGGTAAACCTTCCCATTTTTATACAGCATCGCCCGTAGAATATGCGATCAAATTTCTCTAGATTTATTTACTTTAATTTATGAGTAATGATCAAAAACAAACAATTTTTTATTCCTTTCGAAAAATAGAATCGTTCTCTCTGCAGTCGCGTTTTTCAACTAATTTGGACTATTTGGACAAGGTTTCTGGCAAAATTGAAGACAATAGCTTAATTTTTGCGGCCACGAGAATGCTTATAACGGACATGCTTAAATCATTTCAGAATTTGATCCTTATCATGAATGTATATATATATATTTTGTGCAGTCTGTGAAGCTTCCTTCTCGGCGTGGCAAACGTTTTGACAAAATAAATATACCCTCATTCTTCGAAAAAAAAAAAAAAAAAAAAAAAAAAAAAATTTTTTTCCCCTAGCCAATTGTATCTAACTAAAGGCCTGTTGGGACAATTTTTGCTAATAACTTTCCGATGAATTTGATAAAGCGTTAAATTGAAATCTTTCATTGCTTCTACGTTAGCGAAAAGAATATTAAACAACTTTCCATTTTTTTAAGGCTTTTCTTGTCCATTGACGTCTACATTCACGTGCGATCTGCTCCAAGTTTAAACTCTCCATTTTAATTTACGAGAGATTTAAAAAGACATAAAACGAAGGGGGAGTAGTTGTTTACATATAATGTTTCTATGGTATCTTATTGAATGTTATACTACTCGTAGTACTTTCGTTTATGAATATCGGTGGAAAATAATTTAATTTGTTTTAAACAACAAAAAAAAAGAAGATTTTATATTATATATCGATGATGATAAAGTTTCTCGTAACGATTGGAAATGAATTATGTAATCTTGCCTTTTAACGTTTCGGCATCAAGATCCCGTAATTTTGCGTTAACTGTAATATGCGACTAAAGGTTGCTTTGTATTTCAAGATATAATGACATAAAATTCTTCGAATTTTGAAATATTATTTTATAGATTAGATGTAGATTAAATTATTTTGAAAGTATTAAGCATTAAGCATTTTGGAAAATGACTAGTA
>CCAG010023445.1:0-20053 GCA_001077435.1 Glossina morsitans morsitans
TTCTGAATCGATCGATAATAAACGGTATGTCCCTCTCAAGTTCTTCTGGGTGATATACGCTTGTACCGCCAGAGCTGTAGAGCGTGATGGAAAATGATAATAGAAAAATATATAGATTCGTTTTATTGTGCATAAATTGAAACACCTAAGAGAAAAAATATTAAATTCGTAGTGAAGCATATTTTTAACTTTGCCTCTCATGATTCCATCAAAATTGTCACATGTAACTTTGAAGCAAACAACAAAGTCTACGTGAGCTTCAAGATGTAATTGAATTTCCAATTTGTGCGGTTTTTTATCGATGATAATGTTGTTCTCTGACTGGAACACCCAGAACATTTTCGATTGGACGGGAGAGTGCTGAAACACACTTGTTGAGCTGAAACTATTTGGTTCTGAAAGCCACTTTGGCCAGGAAATGGAAAAGCGACCTTTGCAGGCTTATTCTGAGTCCAATCACTGACCACGTCAGTCATCTTTTAGTGCTTTTTTGACATTCGCGCGTAATCACAAAATTTGAAAATTAAGGAAAATCATTTTAGAAATTGAACGAAAACATGGAAGAAAAGGGGAAAGCTAACAAAGTGTATAAGCGTACAACGAAAAGCTTTTTGGTTTTCTTATTAATTTGTTGTCTACCGATCAACTTCCTTAGATTGCAGAATAGTCTTATTAAAATAATATATTAAGAATTTATCTTCTGTTTTCCCATATGTTTGATTTTGTAACACCGCGTTTCTTTTTTTTGGACTTCATTTCGTGCTTTCCGTAAACTAAAGAATCTGCTTGACTTAATGAATAGCTAACTGAGCATTCATCGCTGATATATATATATATATATATATGTCTATATATATATATATATATATGTCTATATATATGTCTATATATATGTCTATATATATATATATATGATGACTTTAATGAAAAGCTAACTGAGCATTCATCGCTGATGATGACTTTAATGAAAAGCTAACTGAATGCTCAGTGCCATTAGTGAACTTTTTTTCTCTTCGTACCTGTTTTGCGCTGTGTTGATCAAATCATATGCGTTGATAGTTGTCATTATTGATTGCTTTAAGACTGTGTTTAACTGTCAATGGTTAGTTATGAAGGTTCTTCACTTGTTCGAGTTTTTTCACCAAAAGTCTATATTATCGTTGTGAATACGAGGTTTTCTCACTTGATGGAGGCAAATGTCATCCGTTTCTTGATACTAAGGAGCAACTGCTTTAATTAAGACGGCAGCGCAAATTTGTAACCAGAAGACCAAAAAGTAAAGCGTACATTGGTATATATCAAGCTTCGATTATAGCTATCTTGGTCCACAACTTCAAGTATTGGCGTTTATTTCGATTATATGCCATAGATTTATTGGTTTTCAATTGCATTAAATTGCCATCTGTGGAATCCTTCTCATAATTTATCCAATCTAATTATATTATGGCTTTTCGACACATATCACATCATTAGGCAAGGACTTCTCTTTTTAATCTTCACAAAAACGATTAAAAAACATGCTACATATGAAATGTATAGCGAATCGAAGGTCGTTCTGGTATCAAATTAGGAGTTGCTCATCGAAAAGCATTTCATGCTACGTAAATGGTTCGCAATGGTCGCGTCGTAGTTAATTATTTTCCCAACCGGGAAATTTAAAAACTCCTGGCAAGTAAGAAAGAGAGAGAAACAAAAATTTATTTAAATTTATAAAAGTTGGAAAATTTGTTTCAATTTATTTTTTTCATATAACTAACACCTCAGAGGATTCTCCCATAGTCGTGGAACACGGCGTTGGTCAAAAGGAAGAGAGGAAAGAGAACGGAATACGCAGAAGGTTGCCGCAGTCTAGCGGATGTGTGCCGATAAGTGTTATGCCTTTACCGACTGAGCACCTACTACAGCTATGACCAAAGAAAACTGTACCGCCCGCGAACATTGACTTTGTAGGCGCGGTTCTTACCGACTCGAAAAATGATTGTGGACAGCTTCGAACATTATCTAGAAAGTGGAGAAAGTTAAAAAATTATTTCGTGCAGATTCCTAATAGATCATTTAAAAAATTTGTATTTCTACAAGAAAGTGTCTAGACACCGTTTCCCACAGGGTAATGTTAATTAATTATTAATCTAATTTACAGCTGCATACAAAAATTTTGTTTAAATAACGGAGCTTTTCTATGTATGCTTAAATTCGACAAAAAATTGTATTTACATTTTCCGTAGAGATGAGCAGGCCTTATTCTGGCATTATCATCTGTCAACGGTAACAGAATTATTGTGTTTGCTTGGCTGTCTTTTTGTCATTTTGCCTTCAATTTAGTGTGTCACAGGAAAAGCGACAGATAGTCTCTATACGTCTCTTAACGTTCACATTTGCCTTGAAAGTTGAATCAGACGAGGTCTACAGATCTATCGGGTAATTTACGAGTGACTTCCAGCATCCCCCAGCTTGCAAGATAGAAGACGTCTTCTACCAAGAATACGAAAACTTGGGTATGGTCCAAACCTGCCTCTCTGAGCAAGGCGAGAACTATCATGCAACTCTAATTACTGAAAACACACGCTTTTAACGATAGCTGCAGCCGGCATAAGTACTTCCCGGAAGGCCGCATCCAGCAGTCACGCGCCGTTTCCACCGAAATGTCTTGTGGCGCTACCACTCCAGCTTAGTAATGATGAAACACATGCGGTACTAGGGTGAGTGGGCAACCTGATCCGATGGATCCCCTAGTTTTATCCGGTAATGCTTCAGGGTTGTCGGCACTAAGCGCATCATTCATACGCACATATTTTTGCTTTTGGTTTATCCATACTCTTGAATGCCATCCAAGTAATACCCCCGTAATACAGATATCTACCTAGCGTACACCAAATAGCGATTTACACTACCAGTGTCTTTGGCTCCCAGAATAACACGCAGACCTGATTCTTAAATCTTGAGCCTCTGCTGTAGCTGAATTCTTAGTAAATAAGCTTGCCAGCAAATGACTCCTCACACTCTCCATGACTTCTCCAAAGTGGTCTTCCTGTCGCCAGAATAATAAAACTCTCCAATATAAGCTTGACGTTAAAGCAGATTCTTTAGTCTGCGGAAAGCACGAAATGAAGTCCCAAAAAAAAGAAACGCGGTGTTACAAAATCAAACATATGGGAAAACAGAAGATAAATTCTTAATATATTATTTTAACAAAACTATTCTGCAATCTAAGGAAGTTGATCGGTAGGCAACAAATTAATAAGAAAACCAAAAAGCTTTTCGTTGTACGCTTATACACTTTGTTAACTTTTTCCTTTTCTTCCATGTTTTCGTTCAAATTCTAAAATGATTTTCCTTAATTTTCAAATTTTGTGATTAAACGCGCGAATGTTAAAAAAAGACTAAAAGATGACAACGCTGATTTTATCGTTGTTTGGCAAAAACATGTGGTTAGCGACGTGGTCAGTGATCGGGCTCAGAATAAGGCTGCAAACGTCGCTTTTCCATTTCCTGGCCAAAGTGGCTTTCAGAACCAAATAGTTTCAGCTCAACAAGTGTGTTTCAGCACTCTCCCGTCCAATCGAAAATGTTCTGGGTGTTCCAGTCAGAGAACAACATTATCATCGATAAAAAACCGCACAAATTGGAAATTCAATTACATCTTGAAGCTCACGTAGACTTTGTTGTTTGCTTCAAAGTTACATGTGACAATTTTGATGGAATCATGAGAGGCAAAATTAGAAATATTTAATTAATTAATTTTCTCTTAGGTATTTCAATTTTTTGCAAAATAAACGAATCTATATATTTTTCTATTATCATTTTTCATCACGCTCTACAGCTCTGGCGGTACAAGCGTATATCACCCAGAAGGACTTGAGAGGGACATACCTTTTATTATACCGATCGATTCAGAATCACTTCGTAAATCGATGTCAGCTTGTCTGTCCGGCCACTTTTCTGTTTGTCTTTCTTCTGTTTAAGGCCTATAGGCCGCAATTTTGGAAATATTGTCATGCAATACACAAACACTGACGTATTTTAGCCCAAGAACGAACGCAATTGAAAATGATTCCGATCGGACCGTTTTTTCATTTACTTCCCATATAAAGCCTTATTTTGAAAAGACAGCGTTGCACTATAGTGTTTTCACACTTTTGCACTTCGTTTCAATTGCATATATTTTCCTTTGTAAATTTTAATCATTTGCAAAAAAAAAATTTTTCTCGGATCTAATTCGTATATAAAATGATGATAAATGACGACTATAAACCGAAACATCCGAAAGGTTGGAAAAACTTAACTACAAGTTACGCAATATTTGCTATAACACATTCTCAAATTGACTTGATTTTGCGGTGAGAAAAGGTTCACACAATACGTGCAAAACTTGTGAACAGAACCCCGTAAAATACATTTGACTAAATACTTTTTTTTTTTGGAAATAAAGAGACCATACAGTTAAGTGAGAATGCTTTCAGAGAAAGCGTTTTCACACCTGCAAAGCAACATTTGACCCTGTAGAACGCTCTCCAGTCAAGTCAAGTATGCTTGGCTATAAAAGAGATGAGAATTGTAGCAAAACTGAACTTGTAGAGTAAGCAGTCTAACACTCGGTGCTTACCATTCATATCGTGGAGACCAGGTGCGAATGCAATGGCAAAACTGATGCAGTGTGGATACAAACTTACACTACATTCTCAAGGAAATCCATCTAAAATTTGATGATTTTTCAAATTATAATAAATCCGTCCGAGGTAATGGATATCAATAGAAATGTAAATTTCGTATCTTTTCTTCATATATAGATTTTAACGCTGACTCTCTTTCATCTTAACTGAAATTGAAATAAAAAGACTCCAACACCCTCCTACACTTGTACTTCGTATTAAATCCATACTCATAAATATGCATAAAATAAAATTAGAAACATTTTTTTTTTTTTTTGTTTAACTAAATAAAAAAGTTTTTATTTTAATAATAAAAACATAAATAATGAAAAAAATTCTTACGGTTCATAAATATGCATGAATTGAAGTATAAAACGTCAAAGGATAAAACGAGTCAATAATCAACCAAATGTATATAGAAAACAGACCAATTAGAACACGAAATTTCGTTTTTTTTTTTTTTTCGTTTTACAGAATTTTCTAATAAGCAAAAGAAAGCGAAGAAACAAAACGAATTTTGTTTATTTGATATGGTAACATATCCATCACAATGATCCAAATCAATGTCTAATAAATGAGTTTGAAGAAAATAAAAATAAAAACTCCTCCAAGTAATCACCGCGCGTTATTAGAGGGTTGCTTGCTTATATAACCAAAAGAAAAACAAAAAAAAAAAGATAGGAAATTAGAATAAATAAAATCCAAAGTTTTTCCTTTTTACATTTTTTGCGTTATAAGTAAACAAAAGCGATTTGTGTGTTCGCTTACCTGTGTGAGTGGCGAATGTATTTTTTTCATTTGATTTCGAAAAAAATGTTCAAGAAATAAAACGATATTTGTGTATGGCTTTCTCTGTTACGGTTTTAGCATTTCTGTGTGCTCCTTTGGCAGTATGACACTTATCATTTTCCATATATCATTCATTTAAATGATTTTAATTTTAGATTATTTTGTAAACAACATATTAAACTTTTCTTGATGTTTGTTGCGAATTTTATTGCCATCATCATAAATGCCATACTTAAACGTGTAAAATATGCTAACACATGCTCTCCAAACACGTGTATTAGGTAATGAAATGCGAAATTATTTTCAAAATTTCAATTTCAACTAATCGAAAGAAAGCCTCATTTATATAATGAGAAGCAACATTTGAAGGGATTACGTTTTTTGGACCTCTCGTAAGCTCATCTCCTGCCGTACTACACTTCAGAATGTATGCTTAGCTTTATACGCTTTATAACATCCAAACGATGCATTGCCTGCAAGACATATGCATAAAAGTTTCAAGAACAGATGTCCTTTAAAATCTTTCATTAACAGAGTCACTGTTATACTGTTCTATTGTGTGGTAGGTGCCGTTGTTCTTTGAAGAATAAACATTGTACACATGCCTAGCATCACACACATTCGTTGTACACATTCAAAGCAATCACTGCGACAGTCTAATCAATAATTTTTTTGCAGAAGTACAGCAAGTCCTTAAAACCCTTCCAAGCTATGATTCTTTCTGATTGGAAAGGGTGTTCGAGAAAGCCTTCTTTTAAGTTTTCACAGCGATGCGATAGTTGACGTTTGCTTGTGTTTTTAAACGGACTAGAATAGATCTCCTCACAAAAAGTAATTTCGCTGACTTTCAATTCTCTGTGTATCGATCGATCTTTCTTCTTCTAGAGTTTTTACTTCATTGTAATGACATTCTCATGACCCTCGTTTATTGCCACTTCAAATATAACGCATAATTAGAAATGATACCTCTGTGTTTTAAAGGCTCCAATCCCGATAAGCGTCAGATTACGTTAACAGGACTCAATCATATTCGAACGTACCTTCTTTCGTTGCCTTATTGTTGAAACACATGTACATATATGAAAATAGAAACGGGAAAAAGGCAAAAAATTAAGCCGTGTTTTTGGCTTGGGCTTGCTGATCTCTTTCGATTTGTGGAAGGAAGCGAAAATTGTGTGTAGCTTCAAATAGAGGCCAACGTTCGGTTTTCCACACTGCTCAAAAATAGAAACTAAAATGACTAGAAATAACAGCGTTGACTTCGACTTGGGGTATAATCGGTTACTTAAAAAAAAACATCGTTTCGCATGCACACTTCTTATCTACCAGAAGAATTCTGCTCCCGTATTTGAGCAATAGTTGATCATTGAAACCGGTACCTCTTCCCAAGATCATTTCTTACCTGTGAGAAGAATTGTTTTCTCATTAAATGTATCTATCCTCAATTCGATTTCTCAGCAAGACAGTTGCATCATCTTTCGAATGAATCTTGCTGAGCGGCCTTCTCGACACTTTTTACTTCTTACGTAAACCTTTTCTGTGAGAAAAATCAGGTGCCGATTGGTGTTTCTGCAATTTAATTAGCGTTCGTAATAGGCTTGCCGTGACTTCTTGTTCATGTTATTACGCATTCATATTCTTATGCGCAATACTTGCATCGCATGTGAAAGACAGTGTCATTCATTCGGATATCTTTTATAAATTGAAGTAATATTCTCCAAATCTCCAAATCGATAAAAGATCCTTTGGAGTATCGCATAATGCACTTCTGCCGAAATTCGGCTGGTAGGAAACAGAAGAAAGACAAGTCTTAAAGTTGTGCTCGTTCGATATTCCAAACACATGATTGCACCTTATAATAACTAATTCTTTTCAATTTTATTAAGACATTTGTATTTTGTAATATCATTGTGGAGCCTTGGTTTTTTTAAATATTTTCAGTTTTTAAAGTCCTTACAATGCCGTGCATATATATGTAAGCATGTTTTCTGCCCTTATTAGTCACTAAATGCGGAAACAATTACATCTTTCCACTTACCCATTACAAATAAGGATTTCTCAGTTCATAGATGGGAACTTGTTCCGTTGCCGCAAAGCTGTTTTTCAAAGTTTTGTAATTTTGGCATTTCTGCGGAACATCCTTAAATATCGTTGAAAATTTTTAGAAAAATTTTAGACGGCCGTAAAAATATATAAAAAATTTCCAAGATCTTGATCCAATTTCCAATTTCGAACCCAAATTTTAGCATAAACCTTTAGTAAATCTTCAATTAAACCCCTGCCTATAGTAGAAATGCAGGAAGCAAATGACACTGCATCTTAACAATCAGTCCATCATAGCCACTAGATGAGTGAACTTTAATTAATTTTCCCTTTGTTTTAGAGATAAATCTTTTCTTCTTACTTAAAGTATCAAGAAAATCATTCTTCAATTTCCAATCTGGGGGTGAGTGAACTAGAGTTTTTCTTCTCACTTTGTTCGCTTTGTCATTTTGGTGTCATTTTGCTCTTTTAATGACGATTGAATGTTTTCTTTTTCTTAATTCCTAATTTACTTCATTACTGATTAGCGCTGTTTTATTTCTTATGACCTAATGTTTTTTAACTACATATGATAAATTTTTGAGGTTGTTGTTGTTGTTACAATTTCTTTAACTTACGAAACCATATATTAACGTTGAGGTTTTTATTTCTTAACTTGAACTATATGTCTTTGAATAAATTTTTGTGTGTGCCACATGAATAACGACGGCCTAGATTTTTTTACTTATCATGTGTATGCGGTTATAGTTGGAATTTGTCATAAAAACTTTTTGCAATATATTATAGAAATGCATACACAGTCATTGACAAAACAAATGCAAGCTTTTTTATGCCAACAATTTTTTATGATTTCTTTTGAACTTTTCAGAAGTGCGTTGGCCGTAGTAGTGTCCTCTCAAACTTAGAAAATACCACCAAGTAAATGCTATCTTCAAATTATGCTTTCAAGGGTTTAATTTTAAAGGAACTTATGCCTTCGATATTGACAACAGGAACTTGTGAAGACCAAAGTCGCAAAGAGTTGTTTTGCTCTTAAACTTAAATCTAAGAGTGATCTACTTTAAGTGTTGCTGAACTTTTCTCTATACGCACATATATTATAAATGAAATAAGATGAGGGGTCACATTCGAAGTAGATCAGCTGACTTGATTCGAATGTGGGCAATTAAACGGTTGTCAACAAAGGTCTAGAGGGAAGCTGAATGAGCTTTCTCTTCCTACTGGGTCGAACCGTCTGCCAGACGACGTATCGTTGACTTTAAAATAAATCCACAAACATTCGTAAAACAAATTCCCATTGAGAAGCCGACTGACAATGATAGGCAGTAGGTCGAGATGCATAAAGTTCGATTCTTTAATATGAATGAGATTCCTTTGTCCATTTTGATTGTAAGACTAAGATTGGTATAGCTTTTGGTATAGGGCCAGGGCGCTTGAAACATCCGCTGGCCATGTTTTCAATTATAAAATGCTTTAAGTAAAGAAAAAGTTCAAGTGCGCGAGGTTAAAGGCTTGCCTGAAAAAAGCTGAATATTTGATTGCATTTATATTTTTCTGTAGGTAAGACATAGTTGAGCTAAATGAGATGAAAAAAATGTTTTATTAGATTTCGAGGAATGTAAAGATGAAACATTTCTCTCTTAATTAGAGAAGTCAGAACTATTTTGTTATAAACTGTATGCATATGCAAGCCTAAATGAACTCAGTGTGCATATTTACCGAACTCATGTGCTGTAGATAATGTCCTATTAATAATACGGCGATTTATACCAAAAATTTATTCGTTACTTCTGCTCGATTTCTTTTCTTTCTTCTTTCTTCTTTTTTTTTTTTTTTTGGTTTTCTTTTAGTGACTTTAAGTGACGTCTGCACCTTTTAAATTTGTAAACACCCCTTTCATTTAGCTCAGGAAAATGAAGAAGAATTGAACGAAATGAATGAAAGAAATGAATTGCTTAAGGCACGCGATCTTGTCATACTTGTGTTAAGGTAAAGTAAGAAGAAAGCATTTTCGATATAATATAAAAAAATGTTGAAGCTTTACTCATATACTTTAACATAACGGGCTGACTGAGAAACTTTAAAAAAGTTTTTTAAACATCATAATTTATCCGTCTATATATGTATGAGAATATGTATATGAGAATAGTTATCTTAGCTATATAGGAAATTGGCCACATACTAGGAAATCGTTACAAAAATAAATTGGAAAAATGTTTTTAGAATTTTTTTGTTGTTGTTCATGTTATTGTCGGCTTAAAACCAAATCATATGTTATATGCGGCCAACATACAGCACAACATATTATATAGTCTATTATTATTATGATTATTATTAAAGTGAAAAAAATAAAGTAAAATGTACAGGAAAACAAGAAGAAAATGCGATTTTTCACATATATATGATTAACGTAATTTTAAATAAAAAAAAAAAAAAACAAAACAGTAAAACGAAAACAGAAACAAAAAAAATTGATGGTAAAAAATCCGCTATAATAAATGGTTGGCGGATAAGTAGCCACTTTATTGTAATGCTCGATCGTTATCACTAAATCAGAGAGGTTAATAGAGTCTTAACCATAATATGCCACAAACAACAAGTGATTCACTTCGATGTGGCTGTTGTGATCCTTTAAGGTATATTTGCTATAATAAACACTTTGGCAGCTATTGGCAAATCTCTCGTCTCGGATATGCTGTTGTTGCCAATATAGCACCTATCGCGTCCCAGCATCATTATTATGATCATCAGATTAGTTTAAATAACAAAGTGTTTGTATACATCATCCTCATATCTTTCACGCTATCGTCATAATTTTCATGATTTCACTGCACCACAACACATTTTTCACATCTCATCATAATCGTCATCGAACCAAAAAAAAAAAAATATATAGCATCGATCTTGTTATCTCTCAGCTCTGCTTACGCTCATCTCTGCCTACATTTTTCTGATAGGTTTTTGTTTAGCGAAAGATCTTCAAGTTGAAATCGTTTATGGAAAATATCAAAAATACAAGGCGGCAGTAAGAGGAATTTCATGTTAGAGCTTTAAGGTGCGAATGAAACAAATTAATGTCGGGATTAGTGTTTTCAATGTCAGTTAACTGCATAATCGACTCAACGCTTTATTCCTCTTTCTTGTTGTGAAAATCCGTTCGAAGCTTGTTGCTTTGAATCTCAAATTATTCGAAAAAATTGTTTTTTCATTCATTAAAATTGATTTTTCATTAAAATTTTGTTCACCTTTCTTCAATATGAACGAAAGTAGAGGCATATTGGTTTCGCAGGAAAATCATTAATGTGCTTATCTGGGTATTCAAAAATTTCCTTGTCTTCCACATAGATACACGACCTACAATCTGAGTCCTCAACCTCAGCCAGTATGAACGAACACATCATGAGTTGGAAAACAATCTATTAAATAGTTTCAAGCTTTCGACAATAAAATTTTGCTGCTCGAACTACGAACGTGGCCTATGCTTGCCAGTATGACTTTGAATCACATTAACAAATCAAAGATTGTAACGAGATTTGTGGTTGCAGACTTCCATAGCAGTTGTAATGTGAAAAGAAAGTCAAGATATCAATTTTTATAATCACAATAAGGGATATATTCGATTGGAGAAATGTATGCAGCACATAAAGATATGCATCGGAGGCATGATAATATCCGTAGGGTTTAAATTCACGGCAATCGGCTTAGTTTCCTAGGGCGAGCAAGTTACTGCATCTCACAGAAAATAGGTGAAGAGACCGCATAATGCCGAGATCAATCTCATCTATGACGAAAATTGTATCTTTTTACTGCAAGCTTAAGCCAAAAGACTCACTGAAAGACTGCGTCGGTCCGTTTTTAATTGTTGTAGAAATAGTCTTTAGAAATATTTAGGAGAATTAAAACGAACATATTCGCGAAAAATTTTGTGAAAAAACAAGTACATACGAAAAGAAGGAAAGGAATTCATTTAAATATCGTATACCGTAGTGTGTGTGTAGCATAATATGTATTCTATGTCCCTCAAATAGTTCAATGTAAACGAAAAACTGCAGGAATTCCACACACTATTCTTAAAGACATAATAAGTATGCAAGACGATTGGGTTTGATCAAAAACTAACGAGAATTTTTGGTATTTTCCAAAAGTCTTTAGTTCATCGTCATCATTGAATCCAAATTCTTCAAAAAAGGTCCTCTTTGATGCTTTATACGTCTGTCAGCGCAATCGTGGGTTCGAAGAGAGAGGTCTATCTACCTCTTTGGAAACTCTTTCAAAAACGTTTGCAAAGAAGGTTTCCCAAAAATTAATAACAAAGAAAATGTATTAAATTTATTTTAAAATATTTTTAATTACATTATATTTTCTTTTTTTCATTCTGTAAATGGCAGGAAACATTTCGTTAAAAACTTTGATAAGCCCGGCAACTAGCGGTTGTATTTAAAAATATTAAAAAGCCACCCGCATCTCGTAATCAGCCATTTAAATAAATCCTTATTACTCTTAATATGTATGTATGTATGTATGTATGTATGTATAAGTATATGTATGCATCCACTTGTATAATGTACGTTTTCATAGTAAATGAACATTTTTTCCGCTTGATTTTTAAAATAAAATTCCAAAAATACTAAAATGAACTAAAATGTGACTGCAACACTTGCTGCTTGCCGCACAAGACAGACATGTTAGTGTTTGTTAAATAACCAATGACTGCTGCATCCTTCACCGGCTAACAGCGACTCACTATCTACTTTAGCTGACTAAACATACACAACAAACTTGCATACATCGACAAAATATATATATATTCATATATATATAAATAGTCTGCAAAAGTCGATGCTTTTCCACTACTACTGCTGGTGATGCTGTCTTTAGTTTGCGTTAAGCATACAATGCACTGAATTTTGTTTTCGTTTTTCGGTCTTTACTTCTTTTTTTCTAACTGAAACAAGGAAACTAAGAAAAAAACAAAAAAATAGTAGAATAACAAGAGTAAACGTTAAGTAGCTTTGTGTTGCATTTTCCAAAGGAGTAGAACTCTGCTGTCTTTCTATGTGTTGAGAGAAAAGCCACCAAATGAATGCTAATAAAAAATTCATGCAAATGAAAAATAAATGCACACATTTTGTATGCGTTCAATGGTTATGTTTTCTCATTTCGAAAATTTTTGTTTAGAGCTTTTCTTATTATCATAAATAAATTATGCAAAATTTTGTGGATAGGTTGGAATGGATGTTTTTTTAAAGCGAATATTTTTTTCTCTTATGAATCGAAAAATTTTAAAGATTAATTTTCTTCAAAATGTGATCGTTTCAATGTAGTCTGTTCAGTCAGTCTTCTCATCCACAGCATCCCCTGTAACATATGAATGATCAAACATATCAACACTGATATTTTTAATCAGGTAACCACACATGCACATATAAGCATATGTTGTCTCGTATGTACTCATATGCAAATTAGTTTTATTATTATTTTCTATTGTGAAGCATTTTGTGTTACTTACTTGCTTGCTTGCTTATCTTCCCCTCTATCATGCGTGTTTTTTTTTTGATTAAATGAGAAGAAAAAGAAGCGAATCGACGCAATACGGCAGATGTTCCTATGAATTTTTGAATTGAACGACCGATCATTCACCTTTTGAGCTTTCGTCTTCGCTGCTCATCAGGTAAAAATACGCTCAGAGAGATCTAAGGTTAAGTATAACTAATCTTTTTTTTTTCAAACCTTTTCCTTCACATAACTTCGTTTTCTTTTTCTTCTATGCTAATATATAAACTTCTCAAATGGTTTTGTTGTTGCGAGTCCTCGTTAGTGTTTACAGTTTTGAAGAAAATCTGTTCTCTGGTTATCTTGGGTATGTAACAATCGATCCCAGACGCAAAACCAAGTCCACCTAAAACGTAGATGGAATTTTTATACCTTTTACGATCAAGTTGCGAATACTTTCAGTAGATTTACGGTAGTTCATCTTTGATAAAAAATCGACTGTTTGCAATTTCTTCCATGTGCGGTATTGAAATTTTAATTGTATTTCCTTCAATTTTAATATTTGTCCGGAGGACAATTAGCCTTACCTTCGAGCCTGTTTGAGCTCTTGGTTTAGTTGTTCCTTTCGATGTTTGCAGAATGGGGAAATAAAACGTTTGCAATAGAAGAATGCTTTAGAAGCGTTCTGTAAAAATATGGTATAAGGGCCTGCCCTCACCCACCATTACCTATTATTGAAAAGTCAGTTTTTCCTTCTTTTTGCACTCTACACCACTTGTGGTACAAGGGTATATTAAGTTTGTAAGCATGTATGCAATACCCTGACGGACTTGAGGTACATACATCTTTTATTATACTAATCGATTCAAAATCAATTTCAGAACCCCTTTCTGAATGAATCTGAGCTTGTGTGTCTTTTTGTCTTGTTTACTTGTCTCTTCATCTTACAGGCCTATTGTTATACTGATCGATTCAGAATCGGCTTTGCATCGATCTAATCTTGTCTGTGTGTCTGTTCGTCTATCTTGTTTTTTTGTGTTCAACTTGCAGATCGCAATTTTTGCGATATTTTGATGAAAGTTGGTACATCGACGTGTTTTGGTTTAAGGACGAATGCTGTTGAAAATGGTTTAGATCGATCCACTTTTTCGACCACGCCCATATAAATTCTAATTTTCAATGCTTCGTGATGAAGATGAGATCATAACGGTAATTTAAGCCACTGATAACTGTACCAAATTTGACCATCTCAGCATACTTTTTGGATCCTTCCCTTTATAAGGATTTTCATCATAATTTTTGTTTTCTATGGCAGAAACGTTTAAGTTTTAATGTTACGAATAAAATCGGTGTATAATAGTAGCTTGGTACAAAAATTAATCGTGCTGAATTTTGAGCTCGTACCTCAATTTTTGAAGCCCTTGGGCACAACCACTGCCTTTTTATTTACAAAAGGGACTAATTTTTAAGATATATTTCCATAGTAGTAAGTTGATATGAAAACGTGGTATAATTTTTTTGATCTATGACAAGGATACGGGTTCTGTTAGAGAATGTGGTTTAAGGTATTTAGATCCGCCTGGCTCGACTATTATGTTTTCACTTGTTTTTCTAAGAAAGAATTAGTCTTAAGCGCTTGCAATTGAACTTTCGGCTTATTATACATTTCGTTTCCCGTGTTTTCTATTAATTTTTCTTTTGTTCTGATTTAAGTCTTTCGAATTTTGTTTCGACGCGGGCTTTTAATTTATGTGTCGTCTTACTTGTTAATGATGTTTCGCCATACATTTTCGTATCATTGTCAACTGGACAGTAGCAAGAAACATTTTTGAATGACTTCTCTCTAATTGTTGGCAGATCGAAACCCTCCGATATAGAATATGCTGGTTTCGGCCAAGTTTTAGTCTGATTTCGAAATTTACTGTAATTTATGTATGAGCTTAGATCTTAGCATTGGGAACTGTGTGAAATGAGCATGTCCAGTCAATACAAGAAAGAAGCGTTGGGTTTTTCAATAAGCACAGTATGTATGCATAGATTGAGAGGAAATTCGGCGGCATGGGCACTGGAATACTCTTGGAGAATATGAATCGCAAAGCGTGCCGGCTGCATCATATTAAATCCCATATAATCGGTGGACAAAATTTTGTATTTATGTGCGTGCATTCGAATCACATACTTCTGCTCGTACTTTCTCCTATGGCTTTCTAAACTCAGGTCTTTATTTAACATATGTAAGCATTCAAATTTATTTTTCTCTTTTTACACTTTCAACTCATTTGCATAATCAGAAGCTGCAAGAAAAAAAATATGAAAAAAAAAACAGAAAAAATAATTTGTAACAAATCATTAATTTAAAAGAATTTAATATGTCACGCATCAGCATCACAATCACATAAAAGGCAGCTGCATACGAATTCGTAGAGCAATGAAATAACAAAAAATCGAAATGAAAAGGAAATTTGCATATTAACAGAAATAAAAAACAAAAACTTAAAAAAAATATATACACACACACACACACACACTCACACATGAGATCATCACGAAGCCGGTGAAAAAAGTAGTGAAAAACACGCATATGAGTGCACATAAGTTTATACATACATAGGTAGAAAATGTTGAGATATTGACAGTACGATAGAATATTTTTGTGAGTGCGTTAACTTTTAATCAAATATACACATTTTAAATAAACTGAAATAGAAAATGGCTGCCAATCTTGAACTAATCCAATTTATTACAGACATTTTTGTTTCTTCCACGTTAACTAACACAAGTTTGTTGCTGAGCGCATCTCTAAGAGTCGCACAAACATAAGCATAAAAAGGGGGAGGTGGTGTTTTCTAGTGGTTAGTCAGTCAGTCCTTCAGCGAGTCAGCCAGCCATTGTTATTAATATCTGAGCCAGAATGTGAGAAACATATGCATTTGTATATATTTATCTTATCTTCTTTTTAAGTTTAGTTAAGCAATAGCGTATGTAACACGCTTATCATAAATATTTACCCTCCAATATTTAACCTTTACTCACCATCGAGCTCTCACCGAGAATAGAATATAGAATAGACAAGAGTTAGCATATACTCTTCATACATTTTTCCCCATTATAACGCTTCGTCCCCAATAAGACGTTGCGAGGATGCTGTGCATGTGCTATACAGATATTTACGCGCGCCGACCCTTTTCTTGTTATATCAAACGTTTACCGTCAAGAAACATGAACAACAACACTCATAAAGGATTTAACTCAAGTTTTACACAACATCTTATTATAATTTTTTTCATTTACTTCTTTGCTACTACTTTCATATAGAGCACTCACACACAAACACACGCACAGTATCCATGATTATATAAAAAAAAAAAAAAAAAAAATCTATCAGTTAAGAGGATATTTCAATGCAGAAAAGCAGCAGATAATAGAAGAAACTCGGGAGGAAGCCCAGCTGTATTAAGTAATACGCTTAGGTAAGGGAGTTAACTTTGAAAGAAATAATCAAAAATTTGTGGATATGATGTCATCTCAGGGGAGACCAACATTTTAATATTGCAGCTTCATTTGTTTGTCGAGTTAATATCTACTTTGAAGCTTCTTTGAGAGCATCTTCAAGAATTCCATATTAAATTAAGTTTTTTAGTTTAGAACAATGTAAATATTTGGTAATAAGTTGGACTTCCTCCCGTCAAGCAATAAATACTGTTTTGCTGAGTTAGAAAGCACGAAACAAATTAACTTCAAAAGATACACTTACTACACTCCGACTTTCGTAAAGTTTTATATCTAAGAACTGTTTCATATTCCAGGATATGCACAAGGGCATTAAATATTTAAAAGATCTTACCCTAATTTGATGGTCGACTTTTTCGCCAATGGGTTTCTTAGACGAGTTTTTAAAATCATACGAGTTTGTTAGAGAAACGGGTATACAAAGGTATTCAAACTATTTCGAAGGGATATTTTCTAATGCATGTTAGGAAAATACGAAAGTTAGTCCAAAGTCGACACTGAAGCCACGCCCCATTCAGGCTTGTTTTCATGCTTCGCGCTCTACGACGAACAAGAGTAGACCCTTGAACAGCGCTTTTGGTTAATGTTTGAAATAACACTCGTAAAGAAAAATAGAAGAAAGAACTCGCTCACAACAATTAGGAACCCCTGGGTAGTTTTTTAGGTTAAGGCCTACAAAAAAACAAGATGCTTATCACAGTGCAAGGAGCTCGTTTAGAGCGGTTATAATTGAAGAAATTTAAAGTTGCAGTTCAAGTTGAAGAAGCTTCCGTTACGCTGCCGCATATGGCTAAGCGTCATTAGTTGTTGCATTTTACAGTTGTACATACATATGATCAAATATCCATCCATTGCATGATATTCTAAAGCTAGTTAATATTTTTACCACAGACAGGATAAGAGTTTCTTTTCTCCATTCTCAGTTAAGAGCATAGGAAATAAATGACTTATCAGCGGCAAATTAGTTCGCAAAGATGTCCCTTCGGTTACTTTCAAGCGCTGTTGCAGAATTGAAAAGAACTTGGCTATGCTATTGTAGGCCCTTAATTGACGTGCCCGTAATTGATTTCTTTATAACCATTATTCTCGTGGAGGTATACGAATTTTATTATGGGGAAAAACTTTATTCAATAGCAGTGTTGCTCTTGAACAGAGCTTCGAGACAATAATTATCATTTCAGCACATGAATAGAGGGATAGACAAGTCTATACCGATTTTGGTATTCGCACTGATCAAGCGTCGATCTATCCTGTACGTAATCCAATACGTATTTGCGTTTAACACTGAACGAATCTAAGATTAAATCCCTGTGGGGAATGACTTTTTCCCTCCACTGTAGATACTGAAGTCATTTATTCAATAAAATGAAATACAATTTTCTAAAAAGAAAATAAATCAAAATTAATGATAGAATTCTGAGAGATAACAAGTGTGTTTGCCAGAACACAAAAACTTCTTACCCATTAGGAGAAAAAGAAAAAGACAAAATGGAGCCCTTCAGTGCTACTAACACGCATAGAAGTAAATCATCAATTTTCATTAAATTACTTCAGACAACCCTTTCAAAAAGTCTTTATTTTTGTCAAAAAAACTGTATATACATATATACATATATATGTATGCTCTAAATAACTGACTAAACATTAGTGGTGTGAAAATGCGTACATCAAATAATGTCTACTCTACGAAAGCACGAAAGTATATAATTGTATATAGTTGGTTACATAAGGCAAACGCTGGGCGAGATACGCTATTTCCCCTCAAAGAAGAAGAAGAAGAAGTGATTTTATGTTACAAGCCCGAGAGTGTGTATATTTGCTCGTATGTTCATTAGAAAAGTGCGTAGAATTGCGTGCAAATGCGAAAGGGTTGAACAACATAATAACATGAAAACTATGTACACACATAGGTATATAAAAGCGAATGTAATTGTGCGTAAAGAGTTGCCAGATTGTCGCGTAGTTCGTTTAAAAAAACTTTTCAAAAAGATAACCTGTACTTCTCTCTTTACCATTCATTCCACGGTGCTATACCTCCTCCCTCTTTGTAATTCGTTTTCATTTAACTTAAAGAACATTGATTGTTACCATCACAACTAGAATTTGTTTGTGTATATGCGATATTACATGCGAATGCATGTAATATTGGACAACGACAACAAGAACAACACAACTGTTCATAATACGACAGCAGCCATTATAATAAATTTTATATTTCATTTCCTTTCGCTGTTTTCAGTTTTCAGTTTTCATTATTTATTTATTTATTTATTTATTTATTTTTTGTTTTTTGTTTCTTTCAACTAAAGCTTCTCATAAAGTTAAACCCTTATCTTTATCTATTTTTGCTATGTTGTGGTTTCCCTTTTTTTTTTTGCTGCGTATGGCTTAAAACATTTATTTAAGCTGCCTTCTGTAAAACATGATGCTCCTCTCGTTATTGTTACGTTTTCCACTAGCAAAAGATGAATATTCGCCGTCTAATTCCATCATTTAGCGAAAATATAACAAAATAAAAAAAAAAAAGAAAAGGAATTTAATCTATTACGAGTATTTCCTAAGAATCAAAAAGCAATGGAAGTACGCATCATTTTTGATTCTTCCACTCGAATGCGTCAAATTATTAAATATGGAAACACAATCTGAGGGGGAAACGGAAGAATGGCTACTTTTAGTAGTTAGTCTGGGAATTTATTTGTTTTTTTTCTGAAAAATAACTAAAATCAATTTGCTGAGTGCCGTGAAATGCTCCACTTTTTTTGAACGAAGTAGTTTACTGGAATGCAGATGTCGCCTTATAACCTAGATCTAAGGCAAAGAGGAAGAAGAACATGTTATATGCAGCTTGAGCTAAATATCCCCAATTCAGTTGTGTGTGTGTGAAATGTTAATGCAAGAATTTTTTTTATGTTAATGTGACCAAATCACTCGCGGAATGTCCTCTATTCATGTAACTATATGTTGATGGTCGGAAAGAAGTGGAAGAGATAGCGAGTGGTGGCCGCAGTCCAGTGTGTGTGTTTTTTTTTTTTTGTGAGGTGGAAAACCACTAACAGGCGCCCATGAGGGCAGCGCGAGACTTCAACCCGCTAAAACCAACCCTCCTATTCCCTACCCTGTGGCACGACCGTTTAAGTAGACCTTCACAGGGAGGGTAGCCGTTGAGGCACTACTTAATATCCTACGCTGACACTCTTCGTATCTTTGTTTTCTCATTATGTTTGCGGCGAATACTCCTACCGTTTTCCATATTTTCAGGTCGTGCAACATATTTGTCACAGAATTGTCGGGGAGAGGTAGCCCTCCAATTTCCGTCTGTAGTCTATGTCGGTCGTTATGGCATTTCGGACAGACAAAGAAAACATGTTCAGCGTCTTCGATGCACTCACAAAAACTACAGAATGGGTCTTGCTCTATTTTAAGTCTATTCAGATATGACCTAAAGCAACCGTGGCCGCTAATTAGTTTTGTCAAGTAAAAGTCAACCTCACCATGTTGCCTATTCACCCAGGGCCGTAAATCGGATATGAGCCGGTGCGTCCATCTACCCTTACTCGCTCTGCTCCAGC
>CCAG010023447.1:0-12945 GCA_001077435.1 Glossina morsitans morsitans
CAGATAAGAGCTTATCCATTTCACTAAATGGGAAAGAAAGGCAGCGGCTTGAAGTTTAAAGATAAGTAATTTGTGGTTAATCAAGTCAAGCCCTTTGCTAAAATCAGTGTATATGACATCGGTGCGAGAGCCACTAGAAAAAGCCTTGAAAACATGACAAGTAAACTCTATCAGATTGGCGACCGTGGATCTTTCTTTTCGAAAGCCATGTTGGAGTGGAGAAATATACGATTTGATGGCAAAGGCCAGATGCTGAGTTATAATTCTCTCGAATAGTTTAGGTAAGACACTCAACTTGGCGATGCCTCTATAGTTCTCAACAAGTTGTCTACTCCCACTTTTGTGAATAGGAATAAGAAAACTACTCTTCCAACACAAAGGGAAAACACCTAAGTTCAAGGACTGATTAAAAATCTTTGAGATAACACTACAAAGGTCGACATCGCAAGATTTAAATACACATGATGGAATTGCGTCATGTCTAGGCGCACAACTATATTTAAAGAGCTGAACCCTTTAAAAACGCCATTTTCAGAAATAACCAAATTAGTTATCGGATACGGGTAGTTTACAGTTAAATCGGAGTTAGCAGTCGTCGGAAACAAAGAGATTTGAGGTTTCATTCGAGGACACAGAGCCATTAAAATAAACATGCGGGGGATGTGCGAAAATTTTCCTTTTTGAATTAACAAACTTAAAAAAGTATTTCGGATTAGCAAATAGAGAGGATTTAATGAACTGAAAGTATCTGCAATAATATTGGTGGTTGAGGGAGTTAAAGCCTTGCGGCTGAGTAAACGAAATAGTCTGACGAAGAGCCACTTTTCGAAAATTTCTTGAAAAGCTTGTTTTTCCTATTCTTATAATATCTAATTGTCTTGTTAAAGCACTGGGGACACCTGCTTCGAGGGCGGCACAGCTTAATCGGAACAGATGCAGCAATAGCTAGATTTAATATATTGTAGAACGATGACAATAAGCTTTCTATACTTCCGGTTGAGAAATCAAGCCTCATATTTGAAAGACGATATTTTAGCAATACAATATTGATTTTACTAAAATCATAATATTTGCTGGAAAAGGTTGGATTTGGAATATTAAGGCAGTTCAACGAACCATCATACATGTGATGAAAGGAAGTGCACATTTCTGGATGATAAGGATCCTCAGGTAAACTAAAACTACCATTACAATTAAGGGTACGGTTATATTGAACTAAATTATGGTCAAATAATTCGTTAAAGAACGCAGCAGCTCTATCAGATGTTGAAGTAGGAATCAAGCGGGCAGAATTATCACTGTTACACCAAGTGACTTGAAGCAGGTTGAAGTCTCACAACACAACGACCAAATCGGTGGGTCTAGACTGCTTGGCCACTTCACAAATGAGGGCAGTCTGTTTCTTATATATGGAGATATCAGAATTTGGGGGAATGTAGGAGCTGTTTATGTGTTGTAAATAGCTGTTTATTAGCCACTTTCGCTCGAATGGCGATAAATTCAACGCCAGGAGAAGTGGCAAATTCTATTGAATTAGACAGGACTGACACAGATATGGAAATTAATACACCGCCACCAATGCGATTCAATCGATCATTTCTGAAAACCTGGAAAGAACGACGAATGTAGATCAGGTTTTAACCAAGTTTCAGTGAAGGCCAAACAGAAAAAAAATCAGTGCTTACTGAATTTAGAAAAGTATAACAAATTTTTGAATTTAGGCCCTTAACATTTTGATAAATGAGCTATAATGGGCCTGAAGAAACATTTAATTTTTTGAAGGCGACAGGATTACAACTTTGGTATTACGGGGTCGATCTCGAGGAATGAATTCCTTAATTAAGAATCTTACTGGCCACGGTGGTTTATTTAGCAACATCTCACTGTTTTCAGTCGGAACTAGTATTTCAAAAGAAGATATTGCTCTAGATTGAGAAGGGGCCAATTTGAAGATGCTAACGCGCTTTAAGTTGACTGATGGGACTTTCGCCGCCAGATAGTTTTTTATGTTATCCACCGATGTTTGAGGTGCCAGTCTTGACACAAATATTGCTTTTCTAGGAGGAACTGCCGTCAAGCAAATATCATTACTAGGAACAGGAGGGTTCACGGCTGGGGAGTTTAGAGATGGCGAGAATATTGATCGCCCTTGCACAAGCTTCTTGTGCGACTTGCCCAGTCTGGTGATCATCATTCACATTCGAACAGCCAGAGGGAGAGGATGATTTATTTTGTTCTTTATTGGTATTAGATGTAGACGCCTGAGTTGAGTGAGAAGTACCACTTGGAGAAGATACTCTCGCAACTTCAGCATAAGTTATACCAGAAGGACTTCCTGGTTTATTTGAAGCTTTTTTGTTGCAGACCGAATCAACCATATGTGGAACGCTAACGTTCTTTGAGGACATTTTGGAAGCACTGACTTGCCCCAACGAATCGGACTTAAGAAGAATTAGTGGTGACGTACCACACGCTACACTACAAGTAGTGATTTTACTAGCTTGGGAAGAAGATGAGTGCTCAATGAAACGACAGTCATCGAACCTTGTCTTAATTAATTCAAATTTATCCTACAAGAAGGCGAGGTTTTTGCTCAATTCCGAGAAACTATTTCTCGTCTCCGAGAATAATTCATAGAAGTCAATGTCCCGCTTCCTTCAGTCAGGACATGACCATCCTAAGCCCTTAGAAGGGTCAAAAACTGCATCAGCAGCACGGACGAGAATACCGGCACACTTTGTATGACCAACGCGCTCACAGGGCCAGCAAGAAACGAATCTATCAGATTCCAGGCCTGTTCTTGCGCGACATGGTGTATATAAGCATTCCATGTCACGTCCAAAAGAAAGAAGTGGATTATAAGTAGAAAAAAAAGAGCAAAATCAAAAGGACCACAACACTAAAATTATCTAAAAAATTTAAGAAAATGTGTCCGTTACGTTGACACTGTAACAAGAAGGCAAAAGAAAAAGAGAAATCAAAACCCACTTGCGAAGACCTTTGGTCTCTCTAAAAAAGGGAGAAAACAAAATCACAAAAATTATCTCTTAAAATAGACGAAAATTTCACACTCCTCAAGCAAAGAGCAAAGAGCAAGAGAAAAGCTGTAATAGCACCAAAAGAAAAAAAAACACCAAAGATACCTATTAACAAGAGCACAAACGGTGAACGCAAGAACCAAAATGAAAATCAACAAAATTTTAATATAATTTTAATATAATTGTAATTCTTACACCCTTTACACTTTTATGCCTTTACAAATAATTAGGCTTCAAATGCGTAAACTCTTCACACAAGAATAAATCGATGCGATCACGCCGCGATCAGTTGCCAAACTTATAACATAATAATGAGGATGGGTTTTTTTAAATAGGTTTCTTGCAATTCCCAATAATAGTTTTCGAACGTCTAAGACGACTTGAGGGAGGGTCGATTTATCGTACGGTTCATGGCGCATATGTGTATGAATTGTGGTTTAAACGGTCCACGGAGACGATTAAAAAGCAACTCAGCCTTGACAGGAAAGTAGGGGAAAGCATACGTTTAGAGATGGAGGGCTTCTGTAGGCTTGAGAAGGGGGTGTGTTAAACAAATCTATAACATCCATAGGCGATGTGTTAGTAGATCTGATTACAATTACAAACAACACTGACACTGATAGTGCTGACGGGACCGGTACGCCAAGCAGTGAGACCGTACCGAGCATTGAAAATTTTATAGAGGAGTGTATGATGATGGCTGATGACGATTATGGCGGCCCATCGGCCCTGTGGCGCAGATGGAAGAGAATCGACGGCTCCGAGCCGATTTGAAGACAAGGAGACGGCAAACCATATCTTCTTACGGGGTAAGCCAGGACTTGTTGGCAAGTTTTTTTCACAAAGAAGAAGAAGAGTTTGTACAATTCGGTCGTGATAGGGAGCTATTCAGCGACCTGATCCTTAATCGGCTGACCAACAGAGAAGAAGACTACAGGGCGTCAGGAACCTGCAGTAGCGGCAGTACCCGCCGAATAAATTTATTTGGCTACGTGCTGTATCACACAAACATTCGCATGCGATACTTCTATTGGCCAATGGTAACTTTGTCGTCATCTTTATATACAAAGTTCAGTAACCACAACATTTTTCTTTTGCAGATATCAGCACGCCAGCAGTGAATTTAAGTTAAGTTTACTATGGTGTAGGTGCTTATATCCTTAATGTCTCTTTCTATGCCATTTTTATTAATATATATCAGATCAAGGTCGAGAGAATCAAGATGGGGATATCGATATCGAGACATTTGACTGTCAAGTAATGAGTTCGCTTACATCATTGGACAATTGATGTGGATTTCTATGAATATTCCATATTATTGATCGCACACTACAAAGTCATCGATCTGAACGATAGTGCAACAAAGTAAGTATTGGCTACAAGCTTCGCCAAGGTTGGCATAATGCGATAGTTTGCTTTTACATATTTAGCTTATTTACTATTTCACTAATTCATTGACGAACAGAAACAAAAAAAAAGAATATGTATTAACAAAAAATGCGTGTTTTCAAAGAATGTTCATTCAAGTGATTGATGGAATCAATTTAATTATTCACTATGTAGTTTTTGGAAGAGATTAACAAAACAAACAATCTCCTGGGAATATGCATTTTTACTTGTCCTGCTAGATAAATAGCATTCTTAATTGTTATATATCGTTTAATCGGATCCCATTCCAAATTCCTCAGCGCAAAAAGCAGGAATTTTTTCTGAACTGATTAAGCGGAATATGTAAATTAAAATGTCATCGGTGGTCAAATACTATTCCCAAGTCGAAAGATGAGTCTACATTTTCCATTTTTGCGAATCTATAAAGTGTTCCATAGGTAATGTATTCCCCGTTGCGAACGAAAGCTTTTTACACATGTTCAAAGTGAGTTCCATAAAGTTAAATGATCATCATGCAGCAAAGTTATCTAAGTTAGATTTTAGGCCACATGGATACGTTCTCGCATTGAAAGAAGCATTCATTAATATAATAAGCACTAATGAAAGTTCATTGATATAAAAAATAAATAGAAAGAATCCTAAGTGATCGTCAGAGAAGACAGAATTGAACAGAGCTATGAAGGATTTATTCCGCAGATAAAAGAATATCCAACTCAATAAATGCACGCGGAAATCAAACGATTGGATTTTAAAAAGCAGGAACTTATGATAAACTCTATCGAAAGCCTTACTAAAATCCTACATATCTTATCTTACGTCTGCACGTGATTTTTGAATAAGTTTCGCCCCTATTCACTGTTTCTCTTTCGCTGTCTGACATATATTATTCATAGTTAAACGAATTTCGTTCGCTCGGTCCACGGTTCACTTTGAATTCCATGCTTAATTCGTTTAACGTATTTTCATATTGCCACCCGTGGACATTAACTGAAATCAGGGAGGTAATCATGTAACTGAAAGTTGGCCTACGTTTTCGTTTCTCGGCTCTTTTGGCCTCGCGTGTATAGAACATCTGTTAAGTAGACTCTCCTACACTTGTTAATTTATGCGAAATCTGAACAATTAACGGGTTGCGTTGGCATTGGTTGTTTAGAGTTTAAATTACAAGAGAAAAAAAAAACAAAAAAGAACCAAAAAGGAAAAATTAATTAACAAAAACAAGACAGAAAACTGTTGACCGGCGAGGTTCGAATTAGCGAAAGGCAAGCAATCTATTGGTAAGTGTTAATAAATACACCTTATTTTATATCTTTTGATGGAAAAGGATCGAAATTCACGGCCGAGAATCTTTATGAGACGGAAAAAGGCTACGCGGTATGCTTCCCTTATGCTATCTGAAAATGTATAAGTTTTCATATAATTATGATATTTTATGTTTGTTTATTTATTTATTTTGTTTCATGTAGATTTCTTCAAAAATTTCGATTTTCAAAAGCGGCTTTTAAATACGTATTACAAACAATTGGAGAGACTAGACCAAGCGATGCTTTAAAGACAACATACATTCATGTAGCCACGACTTTGGAGCTGTTGTGTTCTGGAGACTATCAATGCCTGGCCGGTAATGACTAATCCGTAAACGTAGCTCAAAGTACGTCTCCGGTTGTTGTATTGGAGAAGAAGAAATGGAGACCAAATTTTGGCGGTAAGTACTTATACGATCTGTTAGTTGCGAATTAAAATAATAAATAAATACAATAATTTGCGTCCTTTTTCTGCTTTTACACGTGAATGATAGCAGTGCAAATGACACGAAAGTCTTAGGCGAACGCAATAAAAGCATTTATTAACTATCGACGTCGTCGCAAACGAAAGCCAACTTTCCGCCACTTGATTACCCTGTAGGATATTATTTTTTAACGACAAACTAAAGCAGATCAAAATTTCATAAATCTCCTTTAAGCGAAAATACCGATATTAACGGATTTCCAATATAGTTTTGCGTTTTTGAATGTGAAGCATTTCTATTCTTTATTGCGTTTTTGATAACCATACATTTAATATCACTGCGGTTCGTTTGAGTTATTTTTTTAAGTTTCTTTTAGATTTATTTTTTGATTTTTTTAAAAAGTAAAGTTTACCAAAGATGTTATTTTGTTTTCAATAACTAACACTTAACAGCGCATGGAACATTTCAATGTATATTACGATGGGCGTTAAACCCTCGTGCAGCTCATTAAGAAGCTTAAACGGACTTTTTGATTTACCCAGTAAGTAATCAGACGTAGTCAAGGCATCGCGCCAGAACAAATCTGGCGTTTTTACTACAATTTTAGTTATTTTCACCTTTTTTTAAATATTTGCAATTTCTCAGAAATGAATCATCAAAGAGAATTTAATTTTTTAATTTTATTAAAAATATTGGTTTTGGTTTGGTTTCAATGTTTGTTGTAGCGCTTACGAATTGGTTTTAATTTCACAATAATAAAGTAAATTCGCAATTTTTCCCAATAATAAATTCAACGAACATACACTAATAATAGATCCACTAATCAATATTAACCACACTAATAATAGCTTCCACTAACCGATATTAACCACACTTGCATGAATTATGATCAAAATAGCTTCTACTAACCGATATTTTTTTTTGTTACGTAGAGATGTACTCTTAAAATGTCAGCAACAAGAAACTGAGTTACAGCTTTTACAGGCCCGTTTGGAAGAACTGAGTGTAAGGTGGTCAAACTTGTGTATAAAATCTTACTTCGCACCAATGCGACGTTTGGAATATACATTAAATTTCACGTTCCGACTTTCTAATCTTGCTTATAGCAATTTTTTTAGTGTTTCCAACATTAGAGGAATATTAGATATATTGTATGAGAACTTTTTCTATACACTCATTCATTATATTACGTAATATTAAGAACAGGTTTCTTCGAAAAAAGGCGTATGTATAATGTGAATAGATATAAAGTCGATATTATCGCTTTACCCATCGATTTGATTTTGAAAATACTACTTGTTATTGTACCAAATTTTGCTAGAAAACGACCACTGAACTTGCACAATTGAAGGACGAAGTTGACTTTCTAAGAGAAGCGAATGGGAAGCTTAAAATATGTGAGCCACAAATAAATGGATACAAAAAAAAATTAGAAGATTATAATAAGTTGAAAAAACCTTTGAAATTGTTGGAGGAACGCAGCGCTGATTATCTCCAACAAAATGTTCAATTTCAAGAAGATGTAGAAAAGTGTACAGCTATTAAAGGGCAAGTTGAACTTTACAAGAAAGAGGTAGGTTTTTTTAACGTTCATTAAATTTCATTTGTTTGTTTACCCCTTTATTAACTCTCATCGGCAAGTTTAGATTCAGGAGTTGCACGTCAAATTAGATCAAGAAATGAGTAAAAATGTAAAAATTGAATTTGAAAATAAAAATATGGAACGTACAATAACTGCGCCAGAACGTAGCAAGGATAACTTGTTAAAAGACGGCGATAATCTAGGCGAAATAATAGACGAGCTTAAATGTGGTGAATGGGCTACTAATGTAGACAGTAATAAGCATTTCATACAATTATTATTTGATTATTACACGAAAATTGTTCTTGACAGCTAAAACAGTCAAAACTATGTGCAAAGAGCTACAATTTACTGATCTTTTAAAAAAATTGCAAAGATTGGAAATAGATAATAAGGCATTACGAGAAGGACAAGGTGGTCAAGCAACTTTGGTGGTAATTGTGAGACAAGGATGTAAAAATCTTGATTTTTGCGAAGTATTTTTTTTTCCAGCAACTTTTGAATGATGCCAATAAAAGGGAACAGCTAAAATCGGCTAACGAGAGAAATCTGGCTCTTACACATCTTTAAGCGTTGATGCTAACAGTAAATAGTTTGTAAACTAATAAAGTTTGTGAAAACAAAAATTTTATGATGTATGTATTTAATATAAATATAAATAGCTTAATACTAAATAAATATGCCGTAGCATTTCCTATACATGCCAGCAATACGGCTTTGGTTTTTAAGTTTGAGAAGGTTAATATAGAAATAATTGATTCACATACCCAACGGTTTCGCGGTTTACAAATCATTCAATTTGGCACATAGATCTGCAATAACAATAAGACAGACATAAGAACACTTATACAAGTAAACATTTCGATAGAAAAGAACTTATAAAATTTTGCATGTCGATATGTAAATATCATACGAACGGTTTCGCGGTTTACAAATCATACAATTTGGTACCTAGATCAGCACTAGCAATAAGACATACATAAGAACATGTATATATGTTCGATCATACCTAAGATAGCATACATAATAAGAGATGTATAAGAATAGCATACAAGTGAGTGTTGAGGTTGTAACGCAGGTATAGTCAAAACATCTATGTAAGGGGCAATGATGGTGATCGCGACTATAAACGAGCCCGCCACAACACGCTCATCCTTTCAGTCGTGTTAAAGCAGCCAGAGGTAAGTGATCATGGATTACATAAGTGGTTGACGTTGTCGATAGGGATATTTTTTTTGGACTTTACGGATAGGGGATGGCTTGCTTAGCTTAGTCGTCATCCCTGAATAACCGATAGATCTGCTAAACTTTACGGATAGGGGATGGTTTGCTTAGCTTCGTCGTCATCCCTAAATAACAAAGGGACACTCTCTTCAGCGACGTGAATCGATTAGGGACGGGAGGCCCGACAGGCCGAAGTTGGCTGCTATAACACCCGCGGCCTATTCTTTTTTGCAGAATCTCGCGATACGGATAAAACGTGGAAAATAATCTCTCGGTACGAACAAAAACGTTGAAAGTTTCAAACAAGAGCGGGGTTACGAATCACCAGACGAATCACAAGCCGCCCTATAATCGACCTTGGCAGGAGGTGGTAAGACCAATTTCTGACGCATACTTGGATCAGGTGAAAAACCAAAATTTGTTCCGTATCAGCTTCCTGGCACGGTTTTCCACACCACCCTTGAGGTACCGTTATGGGCGCGTTACCAATTGTTTTACATGGCTGGCTCCCCTGTAGGCCTACACCATTATAAACGTAACTTAAAATTATAATAAAAATAATATTTGCAATAATAAATAAAGCCCGCTTATTAATATATACAAGATATACATAAGATAATATAAATAAATAAATGTACGCCGGTATGCTACACGCTGCTTGACAGTGGTGATGTGTTGAGCGGAGTGTTGATATCTGTAAAGGCAAATTAATATAATTACTAAACTTTATGTATAAAGTTGATCACAAACTTACCATTTGGCCTACGGAAGGATTGCATTCTGCTGAGGCAATAGTGCGTACGCGTTTTTTTTAAATCTTACGTAAAATAAAAACAAATGAATACATAATAATAAGAAATGATAAATGTAAATTTACCTTTGGCATACAGTGAACCTTATAAAATAGAATAATAATAAAAAATTTATAAATATACCTATGTAACATTATAATTACCTTAGAACGAGGAAGCTATGAGGTAGTAATGGGCGGCATAGAAGGGCTTATACTTGTCTTTTTATCTAGGATTAAATACAAATAAGGATCTAATTTAGAAATTTATTAATGCGTTTTCATTATATTTGAATTACCTTTTATTTGCGGCTTTCGGAACTTGATTTTGCTTACTTTGTAGCATGGGCGGATTTTACTATCTAAAATAAAAAATAAAGATGTAAATTAGAAGTTTATTAATGCATTTTCATTATATTTGAATTACCTTTTATTTGCGGCTTTCGGAGCCCGATTTCGTAAATGTAGTTTTCTTGGAGAACCTTGTAATTTAAAATAAAACAAATAGCATTTAAGTCAGTAATTTGTACTATTTTTGTGTTTTATTTCAATTACCTTAGCATCCATACGCGTTCCGATCAATTATTTCTCTTATGTTTTACGAATACCAGTAAATTTGTTCGATGAATCATGTCGCTATTGCATGATCCTGCTGTCTTAAAGAAGGCAAGCCGTGCCACCACTGTGGCCTGCATGCACTCGCCTATCCCCTGCTGCTTCATAGATGCGTAGAATAGCTCATACGCTTGGTCGAACACCTCGTTGACCTCTGCTTTCGGGAACGCCGGCTTAAGATATTTGCTGGTGATGATTAAGTTGTTTTCGGGTTCTTTCGCTATTTGTTAACTCATCACCTCCTCATTAAAGTTGTCCTCCTCTTCCGTCATGTCATGTAAGCAGTAACGGCAATTCAGCTGCTCACGGATGTAGCGTGCTATTCCGAAAGCCGTGAACTGCCGCAGTTATCTTATCTCATGGTATTTAAGTTTCAGTTTGCGCATATCTGCAAACAACTCCCCATCGATCCCGAACGGTGTGTACTCTTCTTCGAACTCTTCTTCAATTCGGTAACTCATCTCGTTGATGAGGAGGTAATCGTTGTCTGTTTTCGGCCCTCTTTTATATCGAGACACCTGTAGGTTCCAAAGACGATTGCACAATCGCAAGATTTCGAAGGCCAATCTGGTCCTCTTTCTTTTTGATGGAGACGTATGCACGAAGAACGCCTCGAGAATGTCTTCGCTTATACTGTATGAGGCGAAAGTTGCTCCAGGGTAAGCCTTCACTAAATATTCCATCAATTTGATGAAATTTTGTATTTTTATTTCTGTGGCAACGGCAAGGGCGTCCTTCCTAAAAACAGCCATAAAATAGTCGCTAATTTTAGCGAGTTCGCGTTTGAGCTCCTCCCAGTTTTTATTCGTTATGGAGCTCCGATGAAATAGATTGACGAACTTTAACAGCATCGTGAATATCTCGCATGTTCGCTTTGCAATTTCGGGGTCGTTTCGGTACATATTTTCGTTAATCGCCGCTTGTACCGTGGCTGGCGTCACGTCGTTAAAGAATTGCATTAAATCGTTTGTGTAGCGCGGTGGTGCGACCGCTAGAACACCTCCTCTCTGGGCCTAGAGTGGATTAGTGGGCTCGAATGTTTTGTAGAATTTTAGAATTATTGTAATGTCGCATTCTTTTTGTGCTTTTCTTATTTTTCCTGTCCATCCTGTGAGGAGATGTATATAGTCGTGTATTAGTAGGGTTCCATCGGGTAACGCGTGTACCACTTCTTTATAGGCGAGATTCCTGTCGCAAACTACTGCTCGCACCAATCCAATCCTTTGTCTTTAGCGAGGTTGATGTTGTGCAGTAGCACTTTGTGACTAAAGTCCCACGTTTGAAGGGGTATGTGGTTATTATCATATTAAAAGCCGTCGCCAGGCTTCTTACGGCGTAGACGACGACCGTCTTGTAGGCACTCGTGTTCTTCTTTTGGCGCTTGCCAAATTTTTTCTGTTTTTCAAAAAGCCGTTAGCTGGTTTCTTCCTTTACATGGTTTATAAAAAAAGTATTATTTTTCAATTTCATAGTTGGAAAATTGCTCGCAATCCCTATTAAACAGACCTGGCTTCCCTTCCCATTTAGTGAAATGGATAAGCTCTTATTTGCATAATAGGTCATTCAGGGTTTTGTTTAACTTCACCACTTCATATGAATTCCACGTTTCGTCAGGAGTACCTCAAGGTAGCCACTTAGGACCCATTTTATTTAATCTACACATTAATGACTTGCCTTCGGCGATTAAATCTAGCCAGATCTTAATGTATGCTGATGATGTGAAACTGTTTTCTTCTTTTTCCTTAGAATCGCAATCACATCAGCTTCAAACTGACCTAAATAAATTGGTGGCATGGTGCTCTTCAAATTATATGACACTAAACCTAAATAAATGTAAGAAGCTTTCTTTCTCTAGAAGGAAGTCATTCATAACCCATTACTTTATAGATTCGCACAAGTTGGAGGACGTTGAGTCGTTTCACAGACCTAGGCGTCCTCTTTGACCGTAGGTTACGTTTCAATTTGCACGTTGAGTTCTCGATAAGCAAAGCTAGGTCCGCTCTTGGTTTCATCAAGAGGTGGTCCAAAGAGCTAGATGATCCGTATATTACCAAGAGGCTGTATACGTGTTTGGTTAGGCCTATACTTGAGTACGCTTCTATTGTGTGGTCTCCCTCGTACAGGTGCTATATAGACTCAATTGAATCTATTCAAAAGCAATTCCTGTTGTTTGCTCTTAGGAATTTTGGTTGGGATCCGTCTGCTTCTCTTCCCCCCTATGAAAATAGGTTGCTTCTTTTGTCCTTACCGTCTCTTGAAAAACGTAGATTTGTTCTTGGCGTTTGCTTTGCAATCAAATTAATAAACGGCGCTATTGACTCGCCGTCATTACTTGGAGAAATAAGTTTTAATGTTCCTAACCGCTTCTCTAGGCACTTGACCTTGGGAAAGGTTAGTCATTGTAAATATAATTATGAGCTGTTTAACCCGCTCAGAGTTGTTTGCAAGAACCTGAATAGTGTCTATCACCTTTTTTCATTATCGGACACTTTAAAGTCCATTAAAGCAACATTGCTTAATACACGAGATTTGCCAATGTCGTACTTAAACTAGCTCTTAATCCTAAAAAGTCACTACG
>CCAG010023451.1:0-18094 GCA_001077435.1 Glossina morsitans morsitans
GTATATATATATATATGTATATATATATATATATATATATATGTATATAATGTTTTTCATCATGGTTTCTTTGTAACATTAGAAATGTCAATCCAATCACAATTCATTGCGAATTCATTCATGGAATAATAATAATAATAAATTTGTGCTTAGTTACTACTTCTGTGTGTGTGTGTATGCTCGCAATGATGACGCAAAACTATAAAAAGTTAATCCAATTCATAACATGAAATCCGATTAAGTTGCAGCCATTATTGTCATTGGCATTGTTATAATTGCGAGTGGACACACATATGAACGCAGGTAGACGAACATAATTGGAAGTATGCAAACAAACGGATTCATATCCTCCGCACATTATATCATCAACAATGTAAGTCAACTTCAACACCGCCATATTAGCAGCCAGCAAATATATTTGCATAACCGTAACTAATGAAGAGGCAGTGGGAAACAATGATAGAAAGGAAGAGAGAGAGAGAGCGAGAGAGATCGAGAGAGGGAAAGAAAGCGAGAAAGATACGATATCAACGCATTGTTTGAATAATGTTTTGTAAATGTAAGTAGAGCGAAATGTACGCATGTGTGTATATGTGTATGAAACGATAAATTTAGTTTAGATCTGTTAGAACTTGTATGTACGTGCTATTATGTGTTGCGAAATATTGCAGCCATACAATCGGACTTACATAAGCGTACGGATTGACTATTTATTGCCTAACTATGTCTGAAGCGGCGTATCATTCGAAAGGATGAAGGATGAAGGATGAAGTTGCATGAATGAGTTGCCTTGACTTGACTTATGACATAAAAATCATCCCGTTAGTGAAATGCAGAATTACACTAACACAATTTAACATTTATGCATTTATTTTTATGTATTATCACATGTCGTTAATTCTGTGTATGTGTATGTGTGTATGTGTGTGTGTATTTGTATGTCTGTCTATCAGCGTATATGCATCGCGTCTATCTCGCTGATGCAAAATAATTGGATTTAAGCTAATTTAATTTCTTTCTTCTTTTGCTTTCGTTTCTTTTCTTTTAATAAAGCGAATGAAAAATGAATGGGCGGAAAGTCGACATGATAGTGATTGTATTTCATTGCAGGAATTTTAAAATGTTTTTCTATATCTGTCCGCAATTGCCCCACCAGCAGCAATGCATTGATGGCAATAGCATGTGTGTGAGCCTGTATTTACGTACATGTATGCATGTGTAGAGGTATGACTGCGAATCGTGTCAATGAGAAAATAAATGAAATTCATATGCCGTGAATGGCTTTTTCAATGACTCTGAAGTGAGATATTTTTTTGCTTCTTTTTAATTTTTATTTTTTTATTTTTTTTTTTTCTCTCTCTTGATTTTTATACTTGTGCTTGTTTTTCTCAATAACTGTCCCTTTATGTTATTTCTCTAGTCGCTGTTTGAGAATTGTAATAAAATCGAGCAGAGGATGTTGGTTTGGTGTCAATTGAGAGCCTTCTTCCTTCTCGTTGTATTTTTTATATAAAGCCCTTTGACATCGATTTGTAATTGGCTAGGCTTTGTGCGACAATTATGGTGTTGCTGTTCTGCTCTACTACAACTTTTTTATATGCATTTTTTTCTCTATTAATTCAACGGCGTTTGAAGCTATACGTGTATCATATGCAGTAATAAAGTCAAACAGGAGGCGGCAAAGCATTTTTCTTAAAATTTACCTTTAAACTGTTTCATGTCGCCTTAAATAGATTAGATAATAACTAGGGCTTTTGGGAAAACTTTTAATTTTACTCGCTCCACAAATTTGATGTTGAGCGCAATTAAAAGCCTAGCAAGAGGAAAATTAGTGTAGCTATCTCTATTTTGTCACCAACATAATTTGGGGAAAAGAAATTGAGCGTGAAAGAAAGAAAGAGAGAGAGAGAGAGAGAGAGAGAGAGGGGAAAAGAAAGTAATGAATAGGTTCTCTTATCGATGGTTTCCTTTCACATTTTGCGCTATTCTTAAATCAAAGGCAAGAGTTTGTGGCAGTTTTTCCCCAAGTCCCCAAAAACACTTTTATTCACCGTTTTAAGTGAACTGTATGATGCCAAATATGTGACGTTTTGTTTGAGAATTTTTTGCAATTTCTCTAAAGATATTATGCCAACACTGTAAAGCTTCTGAAAGATCTGATCAGTTGAATATCACAGGCATTTTTTGAAGCTAATTGCACTCAATTAAGCGAGTTCTGCATAGATCGAAACTACTAACAGTGATCGGCCGAGACAAGATCTGAACGGATACTGTGAACCCTCGAAATTTCTTAGACCATATCTCGCAATTTTTGATCGAATTAGTAAAGGCGTGTGTGATGCGGCATCGTCATAACGGAGGAAGACCAATTTTGTACGGCATTTATAGGGGAGAGTATAATCAATCGTCCGTCTAGATTGCACTAATTTTTGATGTTCGATTGCTTTCTAAGTGCACCGATTCGAAGTACTTTATATGGTATCAAGTCGGGCTTTGCTTTGCTTTTATTTTTCAAGCAGTTTCATTCATCTTTTACTCATATCATTGACATACGTTGAATTCATTGATCTTGAATTTTGCCAGCTCATGCTTCCCGCATAAGGACTTTCATGAAAACCATTTACTTGGAAACTAGGTATAAATTTTTGGATTTTAGCATAAAGTAATCCGATCGATTTCGTTCGACTGTAACATGGTTTTTGCTTATATTCAAGCTTGAAAGGTGAGATGAGTAATGATTTAAGTAACTGAGTGCAGTTAATGATACGAACTCATATAAATTATTTTACGGCTGTGATTATTGGTAACTGGAAATATCGAAACATCAGAACAAAACGTGGTTTTATTACCTCTTTCGAAGATCTACGAGCAAAGTAAGCAAGCGCAAACCGAGTTAGTTGAGTAATGATATTCAAAAGGGGGAGAGTCGAAAGGAGGAGTTTATTCTTTGGAAATCGAAGAGTTATTGAAAGTAAATTTCTTTAACTCTGTGAATAATTTTTTTTTAATATTAGAACTAAAAAGTCCACTACTTACTCTCTCTCTCTCTCTCTCTCTCTCTCTCTCTCTCTCTCTGTTTCAAATTCACAAGCAAGTAGTCGGAAATTACTTTAGAGAATGTAAGGTAATAGGTGCAGGGGTCAAGAGGAAAAGCAATTTTATGTAATAAGTGTTTAAATATAAGATTTTTTTCTTCAAAGGCTTTCTAAAGCAAAGTCTCAAAGGATATGAAATCAACAAGATTGAATGGTTCCCACAAACTACGCTCTTCTTTTGAGAACTCTTTCGCACACACATTCTATTGCAGTCTAATTATTTGTTTATTGTGAACCGGCATTAATAGAATTAGTTTGTCAAAAATGTTGCTTTCAGTGCACTTGCACTGCGATTGCATTTTGTAAGATAAGCATAAAGCCATCGAATTTGCTTCCTTTATAAACGAATACACACGCAATGCTAATATGTTTTGTTCTTTGCTTCTTCGTACTAGAGACGTTCAAGTTATAAACAAAATTTGTTGTATGATTTGAAAAGGATTCTAACACGCGTGTATTATCGCTTCATAATTGTTGAGCCAATGTTGTTGTTTAGGATTTTTGTTTACCTTTGCTGTTGTTGTCGTTGCTGTTGTTTTTGCCATAACAACAGGAACCTTTCAGCTTTTCATTGTTCTTCTTACGTACGTGAAATTTGCATTCAATGGATGATAAGTAGTCCTGGTGTTTCGCTGACAGAATGCAGGCGCAACTACTTCATAAAGCGATGCTTAGGCGTGCATTGACATCTACAACGTATTCTCTACATTCGTCTACGCACATTCGAAAAATCATTTGTGTGTGTGTGTGTGCGTCTACCAGTGTACGTATGTATGTATGTATGTATGTATGTATGTATGTTTGTGTAATTGCGTGTACATGATGTGAATATGCTAGCAATTTGCCCTTCTCTTTACCACAATAGCTGGCAAGCATTCGTGAAGTGACATTCATAACATATAACATTTCTTTTGCTGCTAATAGAGCTTGGAAACTGCGTTGTAAAATCAACAGACAACTTTCTTACCATAGCGTTTTCCACCGGCGAGACTATGAAAGGACCCGTGAAGAATTGACGTTGTAACGAACTTTCATAGCAATCGGACGTGTGGAATCCGACTTATAGCCTTGCGGGTGACATTATGTTTGTTGCATTAATGAAACAATGGATGTGTGAGAAGGGGGATAAAGTTTGAGCGAAGTTATAACGAAACGTTTCAAACCATAATCAAATAAATTTATTGGGATAAATATGTTCATCCGGCAGCGAAGTCCATGAATTGCGTACACGCTTTGGGCATGGACGTGAATCTATATGTCGGGCAATCAAATTTGTGATAACTGACGATGACGCGAAAACTGTGGGTGAATCCATTAAAGATCAGCTAAAATTGAATATTTTTCAAACGTCAAGTTTGTCGGTGTTGTAGAAAAATTTACAGTTGTAGCGAAAAATCGACTATTAATTGATTGATATCATTTGCCGCATTCGCTTGCATCGCGTGAAAGGAAAGCTTTATGCCGATTGTAACTCTTCCGAACAACGTTTACCGATATAACAAACAACCTGTCACTCAGTTTCTGCACGTCCAACCCTCACGCACGTTTGTCAAGGATGCAGAGAGCGGTCGGTAGGTGGCACCACTGAAATGTACAGTTTTGAAAAAAGTTCTATTTATTTGAGGAAGCACCTTGCATTGACAGTCAGAACGGATGGTATGTGTGCGTGTTCATAAGCTTCTGACTACAAACAACTTTAGTTGTATTGCCAGGTATTGCTTGCATTTACATTTTTTTTATCTTGTATGTTGTTATGTTTGTGTGTTTTTTATCTTGTATTATCTTGTATTGTGTTTGTACTAAGTAAATATATTTCGAGTTTACATGGAATTCATTTTACCACTTTGCTTTTAACGAGTACGTGCCTAGTGTGTGGTATGCATTAAAAAGGACACGTTATCGTTTCCCCCTTTACGTTATTATGTAGTACTTGTAATAATTAAATTGTGAATTATTTTTAAAAAGTTCCTGACTGCTTGTGTTATCGAGTCATTTTATTGGAATTGACACTTTCATATCCATTTTAGACGACCAGGGAGTAAGGTCCACGACCTAAGTCTCGACGTTGAAACCTATAGGAAAATAAATATTGTACGTTTTTTCAGACATTCCTCTTACCTTTTATTTTGTGTGATGGAGATAGTTCCCTAAGCGGCCAGACAGACAAAGGACATATGAATCAGCAAAGATTACCGGACCAGAAGACCATTAAATACCCAACAAGACTTCGCCTACATTTCATTCTACAATTCATTCATTTTCGTGATAATACGCTAAACTTTGTACTTTGTTTTCATAAAAACCTTTGTACTCGAGGCTGACCAAGACCAACTTAGCAAATTGAAGTGTTTTTGCACGCGATCGAAGTTTTCTACGATTAATTTTTATGCCAAGTTGCTGCTATGGATCAATTCTCCCCATAGAATGTTAAAAATCAAATCATTTTGCCAAAAGTCTTACTATTTCTGGGAAATCTTATATGGAATGGATTCGTAGGATTAGATCCATGCGGTTCTTATTTCACCCAATTGACTTGTATGTCAAGCTGTTCTTGTGAACCAATTTTTATCATAAAATATGAAAAATTGGACATTTTGTCTTGTAAAGGCTCACTTTTCCTGAGAATCGCCAGTTGATTACACCATTATGCTACATACATACGTAGTTTTAGATGAACGCGGAGATTAATATTGGCATTCATTTGCATATTTTCTTTCTATTAAATGAATTTCTTACAAATGCAATTACAGTGCTATTCTTGGTTTTTGCACAATCTTTGAATGCATGACTTCACTTCTCAGTTATTTTAAATTTGCCATGTGGTTTGAAATTTGTCTCCTTAATATCTATCTACCGTTTTTACTTATTTTTCTCCAAAGATCACTTATTGTTCACTTGCTACAATTTGTTGACCGTTCACTCATACAATTAACAAAAGTCTGCCAACTCTTTGTTAAAATTAACAAGTAAGAAAATTGAATTTGGCCGGGATCGAATGTTTTATACCCATCACCGTTATTCTAAAAAAGATAAAAGAAGTAAAGGAACTAAATTGTCGTGTTCTATAATATGGAGTGGGCGCAATTGATTTCTTTTATTTTCAAAACGACAATATTCCAATAGAAGTGCTTCAATAAAAGAGTTCTTACCATATAGGCTTGTGGGCGTTGTAGGCGTGGCCTTCGAAGAGTTTAGGCCAATTCCAAATTGCTTTGCATATTTGTAGGCGATATCTTCATTTTCGGGAACGGGAAAATGTTTACCACAACGTTGCGCAAACAGACAGATGGACACCCGAACAGGCGGACATGTTTAGGTGTATATCAAATTCAAAACTGGCCAAGGATTTGTATACTTTTTGGGGTTTTTGAAGCTTGTTTCTGCGCATTATAAAGGTATTGAAAAAACAATTCAATTTCGATATACTATAATACTGGATAGGCGTGGCCAATTTTTTCCATTTTTATGCACCAATGCTACAGCATCGCCCATAGAATATGCGTTCAAATGTTTATGCATTTATTTATTATAGTTTATGAGTAATGAGCAAAAAACCATTTCTCATTCCTTTTGGAAAACACAGGTGTTCTCAGTTTACGTAGCGCTGTAGGCGGGTTCCTAACCTTGTTTGGCCTATTTTCAATACCAACCTGCGTGTAAGAATTTCCAATGTTTCTGTCAAATTTGGAGAAGATAGCTTCATTTTTGCGGTTAGGAGAATATCTACAACAGAAGGACAGATGGACATGCTTAAATCGATTTAGAATTTGATGCTGATCATAAGTGTGGGGTTTCGATGCATCCTTCTGGGCGTTGCAAATATTTTGATGAAATGAATATACTCCGTCATTCTAAGGTGATAGTTACAAAAACCATTCTAACCAATCTCTTAACATATTTTAAGACATTTGTTTACAATTCGCTTGCATATATTATAGTAGTAATGAGGTGTTTTTATGGATATGACTTTTCATAAATGATTTCCAGAAAAGATTTTCAATTTTATTGAAACAATTCATTATTGTTATTATTATTGAAAGTCTACTAATATGGCTTTCATTGTGAGAAAGGCGCAAGACGTGTTCTTACAATTCTTTGCAATACAGTTTAAAATGAACTGTTGAGCGTCCGTTTTTGAATTGAACACCAAAGTGTTATTTGCGATCAAAACAACGGCGACCAAAAATGGGCAAAATCTCTTGCTCCGGATATGTAAAAGAGGTCTGTTAGTGTCGTCATAAAAGTGTATTTATAGTTAGTATATGTTTAATGCTTACATCTAGAAATTAATGAATACACATAACACATAACACATACACACAAACGTAAAAATATCGCATAATTCATAGCATACTTTTACTATACGAAACTTTATATTCTCCTTCATAGACTCTCTTATAAATTTCTTCTTCCGTTATCTTAATTCGTTTCGTCTTTCTTTCCACCGTTTTTATCCTTCACTCAAATCTGTAGTTTCTCGTTGATTTCCGGCAAATGCATCACGATTCTCTATCGAAATCTTAAACTAATTAATCGCAACGATTTAATCTAAAATTATCAATATAATAATTGTTAAGTATAGTTGGGTTTGAAGTAAAAAGTAAAAAGTGCGTGAGAAAAAGAAGCAGAGAGAGAATACAAAATTTGCTTATATTATATGAAGTGTAGTGAGAAGTTTTGTGTTATTTGACGATGTTAAACGCACCCATACACTTACCGACCGCAATTCATAAGAAAATTACGTCAGTTTTTAATGCGTATATGACAGAGAGAGAGAGAGAGAGAGAGAGAGAGATTTTATATAAATTTATATGCGTACACATAAAACGAATCAAAAACATAAGTTCATATTAATAGCATTTTGAGCTACATACGTATAGCAGTTCATATTTCCTAATACTGGGCAATGGTTATGTATCTTTTAGTAAACTAGGTCTCACTCTTTGCCAGGTATTCATACTACGATGAAAGGGGAAAGGGGACCTTTCACAAATTCAAAACTCTTTTGGTTTGTTTCAGTTGCTAAGAAATGGTTTTGTTTTCAATTTGCAGATGTGTCCTCTCATCTCGCTAAACAACCAGCAAGCAAATCCTGAATACCTACTTTAATACTTACGCAAAGCGGGAGTTCCATTGTTTACGTCTGATTTGACGGATGGCAGAGAGCGTTTCTCGCACCTGTCGTGTATATATATATGTATATATATATATAGCAAAAAAAACTGGAAAAGGGAACCTACCTAACGCCATACATAATCAATGTCCAATTTGCTATTTCTTATATAACTGTAAGCGAAACCCTCGCACCCTCTATTTGTAACATTTTTAAAATTATAATAGTTGCTGCTGGCGTTTGGTGATAGTTCCACCCAATAAGCCTAAGTTTTAATTTTTTTATGATGAAAATTCGTTCACGATAAAAATTAAATTAAAAAATTGAATGGATCTAATTTCAACCACATGGGTCTATTTCCTGGCCACACTCCATATAAGATATCGCAGGATTAATAAGATCTTCGGAAAAAGGCTTAATTTTTAATATTTTATAACGAAAATTAATTCATAGTTCAAACAATTAAGGAAAGAGAATTTGGATCACACAGGTCCATTTGTCTTGAATCACAACGAATATACATGCTATCATGAGACGCAAATTCTCTTCTGTCTTTGCATGAAAACTTTGCGTGCTCTTTATTAGTATCTTAGTATCATTACCAAAACGAGCGAATAACTGCACTCGGCGAAGTGGTGTAGCGTATGTAATGGTCGGCGCTGCCCGACCATAATGTTTTCATGTAAAGTTAAATAAGTAAGTAAATCAACGAAAATCAACGAAACTATCCGTATGTGAAAACTCTGTATTAATGAAGCTCGGAAAGAGGCTCAGTGTTACTATGTTAATAGAGTAACGGGCGAAATATTAAAAATAAGAAAACGTGTTATTAGATAATTGCAGTAAGTAAATGAGCGATAATTATTGCAACTAGATTACGTTATTAAATAGAGAAAAGAAAATGTTTTGAGCTCTGCATTACGGATAGGTAAGGAATGTAAAACTTTCTTGGTACTATATCTGCGTTGCATACAACGAGATGATTACGTTTTTAGTACGTACTCGGACTTTAGGGCAACTTTTCGCTTCGAATTTTTTTTTTTTTTCGTTTAAATCGATTTGTGTTTACTTCAGTTTAACGGATAACACTAGTGCTTAAGCTAAATAAAAAAGAAATGAAAAAAAAAAAAAAAAAAAACAAAAATGAACAAATTATCAGGCGCCAAAAGTTCTAATCATAAGTCTGAAGCTTATGCGACAAAAAAAGAAAAGAAAAAAAAAAAAAAAACAATGAAGAAAAACAACATCATTAACACTCAGTGTCAAAGTTTTACATTAACTTCATACAAAATCTCTTAAAATAAATCTTGAATTGATAGAAAAAAAGGAAAAACAAAAAAAAAAAAAAAAAAAATTATTTTCTTAACTTTTAACAATCTTTCTAAGGCATTATTCTTGGAGCGTTCATTGTATTCCTGCATAAAATTCGAAATGAAGAGACTTCCGTTTAAGATGACATGCAAATAAACACAATCCCAACTACTTATGATGAACAGCCAGCATTATGAGTTAGGAAGAACCGTAGAGCCATTCAATGGCCACTTGAAGCGCATTGAATGGGATAAACTAAAGACAAGACAAGAACAAGCGAAAATTTATGAAAAGTTCTTCACAAAGTTCTCTTCTATAACATTATGACACACTGTTAACGTGTTCAATATCTTGTGTCCGTTCACTAAAATGCAGAAAACACCATGCACTGCAACGTGTACTACTACACTATAATACAAGCCGTAGCACGTATACGGAGTTTTGTTTAATTGTGTACAAGCGAGTACGCTTGTATGCATGCCAAAGGTTCGGTTATTCAAACATAAGCTAAAGTTTTAAATTTCATTAAAATATAAAAAAAAGAGAAAACTTTGAATAAAAAAAAAAAAAAAAAAAAAAAAAAAAAAAAAAGTAAAGGGATGATCACATGGAGCGGTATTATTTCAACACGATTTCTATTTACTTTTAAGAGCAACAGACGATTTGTCTGTCTTTTTTGATAGTTGACATAAAAAATTTGCCAACGATTTAACTAACAGACAATATATATAAACAGCAACAATCGAAATATTTTTTCATTTTTTTTATTTATTTGTTTGTTTGTTTTTTTTTTTATTTTTGATTTTATTTATTTATTTATTTATTTATTTGTTTGTTTGTTTGTTTTTTTTATTTTATTTATTTATTTTTTTTTTTATTAGATACAAACATCGAATTGAACTGGTTTTGAATTTCAACGCCACTCTGGGGGTAACAGAGCTACAGGCGCTGAGACTTAAACTCTATTTATGCCATAGCAAAAGAGTTTTATATGCTCTTCGCTCAACTGATTGGATATGATGCTGGTGCCTGGTGTAATCGTTTTGGCGTATGCGGTGAAAACAGGAGAAAGATAGAGCCAGGGGGACATTTCTTCTTATTAAGGTACCGCTAAAATGTATTTAATAATAAAAATTCAACAATAAATACACAATAAATTAAAACTGCATAATACAATAAAAATAATAATGACAACAACAACAGTAGGAATAAAGAAAAAGCAGCATCCGCAGAATATGAGTAAAAGTGGAGGTATACATGTATTTGGTTTCGTTTTTGTTTTTGCGTGTGTTTTTCTTTGTTGTCTTGTTTTTTGGTTTTACGTTGTGAAGTAGAGAGAAAAGCAATTAAAGTAAAAGACAACAAAGAAGTGTGTTTACGTTGTTGTTTTATTTCTCTTTTCTCGGTCGTGTCTTTTTGTATTTTTAAAACTGAATTTGAATTCATAAGTTTTGATTTCGTTTGGCGCCACTGTCAAGTCAATCACTGGGATAAGAACGTATAGCGTGTGTAGTAGGTACCTAATAAAAGCAACGAGAAGAAAGAATAGAAGAAAAAGAAGGACGTGCTTTATGGTTTATTTTATTTTAAAAGAAATCTCAAGTTAAACCTTTTGTGCTTATAATTGCCGTTATTGTTGTTGTTATTATTGTTATTGTTGTTATTGTTGTTGTTATTTCGTTTGTTTACCAAAAGAAAGAATGACTGCTACTGCAGCTACTGTCGTTATTCAATTGTATTATGTTGGCGTACATTTGAAGCGGTCTTTTTGCTTTATTTTCGCTTTTATTGGCTTTGTCCTACAAGAAAAGGAATGTGGGAATGTTTGGAAGAAAGCCTAAGCTCTACGCTATTGCGGAGGCTATTGTGCTTCTGTGCAAACGAATGAGTTAATTTCTTGATTTATTTTATTAGATTTCATTGGTCACACTTTGTGCTAGCAAATCCATTAACTTCAATTAAATTCTCATTTAGGGCGCAACAGCAATTTCCAAACAATTTGTCACAATTTTTATTTTAGTAGTTGTACGAGATCAACGAGAGTTTTCTTTTGTCATCAATTTTTCCATTAAGATACAACGTTCCTGACACTGCTAGGTATAGTTAGAGCAAAACAAAGCGCTTTTTTTTTTTTTTTTAAGCGTGTATATGTGCCTCTTGCTGCAGCGCTGCTTTATAGCGTTTGTATGGCCGGACTATCAGTATGAACCGCGTTGCTGCAACACCAAGTACACTACTGCCAACCTATAAGAATCGTTGCGTGTAACGCTTGTTCAATGTAACACTTTTGTGTCGACTCTCCGGTGGCTAAAGTCCACTTCTATACTTCTTTCGGATCAACAACACGAATTTAGTTCAGTTGTAGCAATCACGTTAGTGATAACTAAATTATTTATTATCGCATTTTTTCATACACCTTCTCAAGTACTCTTCACCTACCAACGTCATATCATTACTTTCCCAGTTTTCACACATTCCCACTAATTTTGCGGCTCATAGACATTGAGATAGCGCTATTGGAGCCATGAGTGGAGGTTTATTGTATGACGTAGCTGCAAGTACCTGCAACTAACACAGTTGGCTTATAGTAGTTCTGGGTGTGTGCCTTCGTTGGTCAAAATCTGTTTTACTCTGGCTTTTCCGATGGCCTATAGAAATTATTTGCACAAAGGTCTTTGCCTTGCATAATGTTCCGTTCGTTCCTATGAAACGTAATTTTTAAGTGTTTGTGTGTTGTAAGTGCCTTTACAAGCGAATTATGTCCGAGCGTTGCCATGCAAGGAAATGACTTTGCGCCTGTTAACCACTACTACTGATCGTTCAATTTGCTCAGATGACATCGGTGGGCATACGCAGTCACAGTTTTATTCGAATTTAGGAGTTCGTAACATACTATACCGTGTTGCTGTCACCATACGAACAGCAAAACCTTATGGTCATGAATGTTCTGCTACGGTGTCGATGCGATTGGCTTTCCGGGACTAACCCATGACTTTTTGTGCTTGGGATTATCTCAACAGCTACACTTTTAATCGTCAGTCACAATACATCACAGAAAACTCCTTTTTTTTGCCTACCAAACAATGAAACCGCGACGTTGAAACAGTTCGAAATGGCATTTTCAGGCATTTCGTATGGCAGCCACTTTCCCTCCTTTTGAACCCTAGCCATCGCATGAATTCGTCGGCAGATAGTTGATTCATCAATTGCTGAGCGGTTCGAAAGCTCTTTGGGAGTGTGAGCTGAATTTTCGTCCGATAAGCCTTGCAATCCATTGCCTTTGAACTTTTTCGATCCTCCAGGTCGATCTTTGTTATTAACATCAAAATTACCACTTCTAAACCGTTGAAACCAAAGCCCACTTTCGGGATATGATGGAGCAGCGTCGCTATAAGCTTCTAAAAGTGTTTGATGGACTTTGGCAGCAGATTGCTTCAAATCAAACAACAAAAGTAAGGAATGTCGAAAATGCAATTCTGAGGGCTCCATGGTTAGTGTCTGTCTGCAATGAATAGTTCAATAATACTAAATGGATAGCATTATTTTATGTAGAGAAAGGTCAAAGTCGTCTAATTTAACCGTTGTGTATGTACATTGATTAGCATTAGTTTATCATTTTTATCAATAGACGTCGCTGATCAAAATATACGCAAGCACTTTATAGAAGAATCGGCAGTTCTTGGTGTTCTGGGCAGGAGAAGATTAAATCGCGTCCGTTAATCAGAACAGCCGATGCGGTGAACGAAGCCGTCAAAACCATGCACAATACTTTATTGTAGTAGATATCCATAATATTTCGTTCGGTATGTTTGGATCCTGGCATTCAAATCTGGCCAGGAGACGGCCGGCTGCGCTCAACGGAGTGTTCAGGTCACCTCGATGCCCTTGAGCATCGGCGTAACGTGGGATGTCTTGTGTTCTTGTATAGAACCAGGCTAAGCGTTCTACAGAAATAAATGACGCTTGCCATTTCCTTTCTCTTCCTCTCTCTACCTGTAATCCTTTCTAATCACCATCCTGCCGAAATGTGAGTTGCCGATTTAATAAAAAGAAAAAAAATAATCTATAAGATAATGCACGTTATAGTCTTTTGTGGTTTTGGATGTGGTTTTAGGCAAATCATGCCCAACCCAATAATATTGCATGTGTATTGGTTCACTTTGAAAATGCGAATCGATCAATCACATTAGTGCTCCGTTTGCTGATATATGGTTGAAAAGCGGTATTCTGTCACCTTCGTACCGTTGCATGTCGCAAGGGCCAAGTTTCGAGGGCCGACGATCTTTGTTCATTAAAGGCATGGTAGCATGTCATTGTAGTGATCGAATATCGCGAAACAAGCAGTTTTTCCCACTTCCATACCACAAGTGATGGGCAAAATGCCCCTAAAAATAAAGAGAATTTAGCTTTAATTTGAATCTTCGGAATGCAATGAAACTAATAAGAAATTTTGCCTCAAGTTTAAGGTTATAAGCTTCTCTACGCATAATACATTATAAAACAAAACAGTCTTATCACTTCTCGAATTCCTCTGCATTCAGAGTTTGTAGGAAAAAAAGAAATATTGAAAACCGTAAATAAAAATATATTTATAGCAAAAAGTATTAGCTTGTGAAGTTATCGTTAGCTGGTGATCATTTCTTCATCATCAGCCCTAACATTCATTTAGTTTTTTATATCAATAACACTGACAAAATGTTGCAAATTGTTTAGCAATTTCAGTGTTTTTTCCTCTTGCTTTGTTACTTCATATAACTGGCAAACCAGGAAAGCATTCGTAGGATTTGTCCCTTTCGTTATTGTAGTTTTCAGCAGAGCAACGTACAGACCAGCAAGCACTGTGAAAACAGTTCAAGTATAATATTTCTTATTGTTATCCCAGTTTAATCTGGCTTAAGTAAAGAGACCACTTTTTGTACTAACACCATCATCACCATCAACATCGACAAACATGTTGTTCGCTGCTCTACAATACCAAAAAGCAGATCATTGATACTGGATTAATGTATTTTCGTTCCGTCTTTCTTTTGCTTCTTCTTTTCATTGCTTTTTTTTCTTTTTTTTTTTTTTTTTCTTTCGCGAAATACATTTTCTGAGGAGCCTAACTTTACACAAAGAGAAAAGTCAAAAAACCGGGTTCGGGTTAGTGTTTGTGCACAGAAAGAAAAAAATAAAAAATAAAAAATTAATCCTTTTAGTATAAAAGACTCAAAAAAGTCTATGCTTGGTTTTCTGTTCTTGTTTTTTTTTGATTTTGTTTTGTTTTTTGGTCGTGATCTGTGTCGTGATTAATGGCAATTGTCTGGAATTATACGTTACAGTGTAATGTGATAATTTGCTTGTAAATCTATATTTATGGGTCAAATTCTTTATGTTTTTGTTGCAAAACAAAATTTATGATAAATTAAAGATCAGCATTTTTTGTACGAGTTTTTCGGTTCATTTGAGGTTTTTTTCCCCCCCCCTCGCCATTTAATCGTTGATGAAAATTGCCAAAAATTAAAACGGGACGAGTTCTTCTTGTTGTGCTCATAATTTGGAAAACCCTATCGAATGCTACCTTATATTTATTTAAGTGGTGGAGAAGTTGCTGGTGAACTAGATTTTCGCTAACTAAGAAAGTTATCCTCGTCACGAACGAAATCTGGCATACCTATCCTTTAGTGTCAATATTATTAAATTGATCAGCCACATAGTAGATATTGACGCAAATCTCTGTTGTTATTCTATGGGCCCAGTGATTGGAAGAATAGCAATTTTCCGTCTCTTTTGCTTATTGATTGATGCCGTTCTATAGATATCACAAAATAATGTAAAAGAATTATTAACTTGTGGCTTAGTAAAATTTGAAACGATTCGGAATGTGGTCGCGAAGTCCTATTATATTTTGCTGTCACACCCTTAGAAATTTTCATAGTCTTTCAACTAACAGACTTATTTCGAACTCGATTATTGGTCACACTGATCACTAACTGCTGCCTTGGCAACCTTTTAGTGAGTTTTTGCAGTTGGAGACTACAAAGCACATGAAATATTTATGTTCTTCAGTATGTCACTGAGACCTTTCATCACAATATAAAGGGGAAATGATTAAAAATCGAAAAAAAAATGTAAGAGAAAATATTGCAGCGTGAAGGACTGACTGTTAAAGCATTTGAAGGATAAGAATATATCACAATAACATCAGTTTGCCACATTTTGTAACGCCCCGTCTTTTGGTCACACTTCAAGCGATGCTTTGCAACCTACCTAACAACTCTATTTTAGCACAACGGTGATGTTGGGGGGTTTTCTTGTTACTTTCGTTTTTCAATATCAAATTTGATAGAAAATGACAGAAGCGATGACAAGTAAGCCCAAGTATTAATTTTATGACCGTTGAACGATAACAATGCCCGAATAAAGCTGTATTTGTGAGATGCAGTTCCCCCAGATTAGCGACAAAATAATAATTTTTTCAAAATCGAAACGTGACCGTCCCTTTCACTTCTCCTATCTTCATCTGATGGCTTTGACATTTTAATCGCAGCTCTAAAATAAATTTCTTCAGTCATTCTTTGTGCGATTTTCGAGAGATCAGCCCAACATTGCGGTAGCTTATATATAGACAACTTATGCTTATCTGTCAACGCTTACGATTTGAATGCGATGAACTTTTTCATGATAAAATTAAATGGGCATATGAAAGATAGCTCTCGCGACGGCAAATTCGACGATCTCCATAACTAAACTATTGTACCTACGGTCAGCACTTTGCACTGAGCTTAGTAACATTTCTTCGGAAAGCTTATTTTACGGCAATTTACGCACTTCTTTAGCGTCTCTTTGAAGACAACAATTTTTTATCACTGTTTACTTTTACTGTCCACTCTTCCACGACTAGGAATGTTAAAGTTAACTTTAACTTATGTTCATAGATCTTTTATAGGTATTTGTTTTATTGTTAATATTTAAGGACTTTTCCACTCCTTTGCATAAACAAATTTACTATGTTTGCGTTTTCACTAAAGAAATTATAAAAATCATTAAATTTATTTTTTATGACATTTTATTGTTATTTTATTCCTTGATTTAAGTAAGAAACTATGCATACATGTGTTTGTTATCATCAATGAAAGAAAGTGTATGTTAATTAATGATTTTCTTTGCTCTGTCCAGACATATTGTTAAGCAACCGCTTATATGTATGCATAATATATATCTATGACGCATAAAGTATAATTTCGATTTAGTCGCGTCCTGTAGTTTGCCTTCGTCTTTTCGCGTGTAAGGGTTTCCGTCCATCCAATCATCTCTAACCGTCATCTCTTTCCGTCGTCAGTTTATAGATTTGTGGTAAACATCTGCTGTATCTACGATCTAGTTATCTTTAAGAAGCTGCCTTAGCTGTTGAGATGACTTGACCATGAATTTCTGGGCAAAAAAATATAATTCGGCAGATACATGGTTGACTAGCTGCCGGAGATTAAGTTGAAAATTGGACATGATCCATGATGATGACTGGCATGTCTACCCACCAGAGCGAAAAAAATAAAAACAAAAGCGACAAAAAAGGGACAAAATTTACCTAAACAACTGAATACAATCGTTCATTATTATAAGTCATGAACATTAAGAGGAAATATGGATCGAAATCTGGTGCAAATACATCATCACCACTGTGCATAAAATTTCATATGAAAATCGTCGCACAATTGACTTAATGACATGGTCGCATGGATATCATTGATATCAACATTTGCGGTTTGTGTATGTTTGCTTAACTTGATAGGCATTCAAAGTTCGTCATAAAAAACGCGAGCACGCCAAAGATTTCCTTACTTGTTTTTATTTATTTTATGATTTTATATAGTTTTAGGCAACATTCAATCTATGATGTTGGTTTTTATGCATCGGCCAGTTTGGCTGGATGGCCAGGCAACCAAGCAGTCCATCAACTAGGCAATTGCCATGTAGTGTTTGACTGCTGACAAGCATTGTTCGCCTCTTGTTAAAATAGCATAAAAAACGTAGGAAGCAAAAATACTTAATTAATGAGCTGCATAAGTTTTAATTAACGCCTTTTTGTTATATATACACAAAAGCACTGACAAAACAAAAAAAAAAAAAATTAAAAAAATGAGAAAAGAAAAAAGCGGAGACCATGGCAAATAAGCACAAGCACATATACATACTCACACGTACATCTAAAATATGGGAAAAATTGTAGTAATATAGGTGGTGCTGCCACAAGGTAGAAATTGCTCTGAAGCAAACATTTCTTTTAACCCAGTCTGTGTGTAAAAGCATCTAGAAAACCAAACAGTATTTCTATGCTGTTAGCGATATATCCGTGCAAGCATCTGCTGTTGGTTACAAAAAGTGAAGAAAGGAAAAAAAGAAAAATAAAGGAAAAAGAAAGAGCTACAGAAGAATGCAAGTCAACTAGCGTTTACACCACATTTAAAATGAACATTCGATCCCGTGGTTCGGTGGTGAGTATAAAAAATAGCAAACAGATGCAAAACACAAACTCCATAAAATTGAATATATTTTGTTGTTTAACTTAATTGTTGTGTTTTTATTTTCATTTATG
>CCAG010023452.1:0-33552 GCA_001077435.1 Glossina morsitans morsitans
GCTTCTTCTTCTAGGTTGTACGACATGCATTCATGATGCTAATGGGCATTTCTTAAATATGCACGATTATGGAGTACAGATGGATAAACCTTCTTTGTCTTTTTTTTTTTTTTTTGTTTTAAAGTATATAGTAAATTAAGCCCAAACATATTAAATACCAGACATAAAAGACACTGAAGGGATTCATTTAACTTTAGTAGTTTTAGTCACGATTTACTTTTTCTTCAGAAAAGAATTTGGAACACCCGCGAGTAGATGCTCTGACTTGTGAGTTGCTGTCACCACAGAACCAAACATGTCTTTTATCCACTAAAGACCGTGCTTCCCTACACCAACATGTACCCAACTTATAACTTTTATATAATGTAACCATATGTTCATCTAAGAGGCGTTAATAAGACCCTTGTATCATCTTTAATCCATGATATCCAAGAGTGTATGGTATGAACACTACGCTACCCATCGCCCCCTAGGATGAATTACTGACTCACTTTCTGCAACCAAATCGCATGATGCAGTTGTTTTACTATAACATTTTTGCAAATTTCCAAAAATCGACTGCTGTAACATGTTGCCAAACTTTCTAGATAGATTCCCTCATATATAAAGCGTACTTTTAGTATATTACTTTTTGCAACAATTTTACATGCAAAAATTTTTAGATATGTGTAGATCGTGTTTAGCGTGTTACAAAAACACTTAAGCATCCAAATCAAATCAAAAATTTCCGCATCCTTTTGATAATATTTGTGTATGTGTTACAAGCGTTGTAAGGGGTTAAGCTTACTGTCATTTAATCGTTAATGCAACCATAATTGATGACCCTTAAGTGTACCTTCGTTTAGCTTCGTCTGCCTTATTTGCCCCATTTTTCATAGTTCATCTTTAGAAGAAAGGCGTTATACTTATTTGAACAAACCATTTGCCATTCCTATGTAAACGTAGCACTAACTCAATAAAGCGTCTGTCTCACGTAGTTCATCGATCTCATCAAGGTCATCATGGAGTCCAAATTTGTTAAATTTCAAAATTAAAATGAATTCGGGTCGCCCGTAGACGAATCTCACATAGCTTATGCCAACAAAATCCTTTAGAAGGGGTTTGGGGAAATGAAAAATGGTTATAAGCCGTCCTTCAACAACTTCTTAAAAATTAATTTTGAAAAAATTATCTAAATCGTTATTGCTAAGCTTTTGTCTGCAATCGGATTCCCGTTGCGTTTGATTTTGAAGATTGTGATGAACAGCCCTAGACATGTCCTTGCAAGTAGGTTTCATTTAAATTTGTGATCAACGTTTACCGATAACTTACGATCTGTAGTGTGTCGATCGCGTGCAATTACGACAAAAACTTTGACGAGGTCCTACAAAAATACTAAACATTGTAAGATTTTTGTTACATACTAAGTTGATATGTAATGCCTGAAGGTATACTGACTTGTTCCTCTTTCCTGATCAATATTCTCTCTAGTTATACTGAGCACTAGAACACATAAGCGCTCGCTTCAATCTCTAGTTAGCACTTTATTTACTCTGAGATTAATGGGAAGCTGAAAATTCTTCTAACTTAAGTGCACTTGACATGGTCTTTATAAAGTGCGATAACACTTAAAAAAAGTTATGCAGGTAGTATGAGTAGAAAAAAATGTTCATGAAAATGAATTGCAATTGAACTGAAACGATTAGTTGTCGGGCAGATTCTAAAAATGGTCACTGTATGGGAGGTTGTCGCTGTTTAATTACTAAAAAAAAAATCAAACAAAAGTGAATTCAAAGTGAATTTCGTATTCAGCTTTGGTAGATGACGCTTTTTGCTAGCTTAGAACAACATCCTCTCAATTTGGTATAACTCGGTTCACACCGATTCGAGTCCACTTTGATCTCTGTCTCTGTCAGGGTGCAATTATGTGACCTTTTTACCCATCTAGGACGTGATGGGTATAAAATCTTTCGGTGAAAGCTTTATTATAAGCTTTCTTTCTCTCTCTCGTTCCCAATCTTTCTTCTTTTGCTTCGAAACGTGAGTGCTATTCGGTTTCTTATTATACGATTCTGTGTAAATTTGTTTGGTTTGGTTTGGTTTGCTTGAATGCAATGAAAAATCTTACTCTGATTGTGCAGCACCAGCAGCAGTGGAAGCGCAGAAATCATTTAATCTTCATTGATACATAGAAGTCGTTTGACAAAAACGTCCCCCAAGAAAACGGTTGTCATGAATGCAGTCTTGGTAATTGATATGGGTTGTCCGGTTCGTAATGTTGAAATTTCTTATAACCTGGCCGGCAAAGCACTTGATTGTTAGCTATTGTTTGGTGGTTTAGTTTAGTGCCACCGTTGAACAGTCTGATGGTGGTTTTGTTTGACAGCTTGTTGTGTTTCGCCTGTGTTTCTACATATATATATATATATATATATAGATAAATATATGAGACTTTATATAAATGTGTATTTATGTATGCATGTGTGTATGAGTGTGTGTGTGTGTGTGTTTTGTTTTTCACTAAAATCTCTTAAAGAGGCGCTTGCGTTTTAAAAGCCATTTCATTCGTTCAACACACCATTGCTTGGCAATGAGTTTTGCGGTTTCTGGCGCAAATGTCGTTATTGCTTTATGTACGATGTGTCTTTCACTGTTTTTGTTGGATTTATTTTCCTCTTTTTTTCTTTTTTTTTTTGTTTTGGTTAATTTTTTTTTTGCCTTTCTTTCTTTATTTATATTTTGTTTCTTTAATACGTTCGCATTGTGTTGGGCTTATTTTGATTTCATTTACATACATATTTATTTATTTATTATTTGATTGTTTTCATTTTATTGTATTTACGCAAAAGTATACATTAAGAAAATTCATGCGTATGCGCGAAAGTATTGGTTTTTTCGTCTTCGTTGCTGATTTTGTTCTCTTTGTCTTTTTGTTTTTTTTTTCTTTTGGTTCTGTGTTTTGTTTTTTTGTTAACAAACACCAACACACCTATTTACTCACATCAATGTGTCGTTTTGTCTTGTTCACCAGCGAAAAACGTTTTTTTTTTTTGTTTTTTTTTTGTCTTTTTCACTGAATGTCAAACGATTTGATTTTGCTTACTGACGAACATGTACTTTACGACCTTTAACTGAATTATTACCAATTTTGTACAATACCTACAAGCCAATCATGTATAAATTTTCAAAAAAAAAAAAAAAAAACAAATTTATAAAGATTTAAAAAAAGGAAAAATTTCTATAGCAAATCGTTATTACTTTTTAAGAAGAAATGCCTAAGACAGCTGGACATGCGATAAAACTCATAAACATTTTACTTCATTCCAATCAATATAAACTATTCAAGATATGCATACCATGGACCAGTAACTAAGAAATTAAAAATGTGGTCAGGATTCCTAGAAATGCAGTTTTTACACTTAACTGCAGCCAACATCGCCACTAAACAACCATTACGATAACAAACTGTAATCAAGACGAAAAATAAAACACAAAAAATTAGAAGAAAAAATGAAAATACTCAACAATAATAACAACAACAAAAACTACAGTTACACATAAACACTAAATCATCTACAAGCGACAGGAAGACAAAAAAGCATAAAAGGAAATCTTGGAACGAATCATCGGACACCTATCACTGAACATTAATTCATATCAAAATTACCTTAGGTCCTGATAACGATAAATGTTTTAGGAACTTAGGGTTAGAATTACTTTACTGCAATATTGCTAAGTCTTTTTTACGATATTTAGAAACATTATTTTTAGATTAACGAACAGTAGATCAACAAAGTTAAAAATGCACAATTGATAAGCAAAAGCAAGGGATTATCAGGCAGTCATGGCCTCATTAAAATGAAACCTCCAACAATAGAAAAAATAAATAAATAAACAGAAAGTCTTGGACAGACGAACAGACATGCCTGAAGTTACCTGGCGTCAGGCAGCCAGTTCGCTCAATACATGATTAACAAGAAGCGAACAGATACGAAGTCCACAGGGATGTACGTTCATTCGATCAACAAAGGTCTTGAACGCACAGGCAAACAAACAAGCATAATGACGCCATTTGACGTTGCATCTTACATTCTACATGTGGGATAAAGAATCCTATGGACTCGAAAATGACCAGTGAATAAAGTAGTAAACCAGCCTGGAAACATCACTGAACGTGATCTTAAGGACGGACCAATAAACAGATAGTGCAAAAAAAGGGTAGGTGGCCTGACTTGAAGACATTCTTGGCGAACTTGTCAAAAATTAGCCAACCAACAAAACGAATCGATCGACATGAATGGCAATACCAACCATACGTAAGGAGAACGAAAAATCAAATGCGTAAAGTCATAGATTGATCTTGTCTATCTATTGATAAGTTAGACAATAAGCGCCAATACAAATTCAAGCGGACAGACAGACGGAACTGATACTCGATGAACGGGCAGACAGACATAATTAAAGTAATAGGAAAACCTACATAAAACCAGCGAAGGCTCAACGGATACAGGCCCACAATATATTTGGACGGACGCGCAGACATAGTTAAACCAATCGTATTCTATATTAAATAGACAAATTTGTAATTCCACAAAGTTGCAAACAAACAAACACTTAATATACAGAGCAAACAGGGAAAGAAAAATCGACCAAAGTAGAGATAGAGAGATAGACAGACTCTAAATTAACGACATTTGAACCTAAACAGGCAAGCCCGCAAAAAGACAGACTTGGAAACAAACAGCTACTCAACGAACTGGCAGAGAAGATTTGCTAATCAAGATATCCATATATGTGTTCCTTTTACATATTTATATATGTTACAAAGGGTATGAGGCATTTAACATACTTTCTTATAGTATTAAGATGGTGGTGGGTAAAAAAATGGAAAAAAAACCTGTTACTTATAGTCTGTCTCGGAAGGTTTTCTGGGTAAGCATGCACATATACTAAAAGAAAACTGTCATCATCATTATTTTCTGTGATGTACATTAACACACGTATAAATATATTATTATGTGTATTATGTTTATATACATTTATAAAAACTAAAAACTACAAAAATTGTATTGAATGTTGTGTATGTTTCGCTGTTTGCTGTTTACTGCTTACACATATACGTACGTTCGTATGTATGTTTGTATGTATATATAAATGATGATGCGCGTTTTCTCAGCAAAATGAGAGCCATGGCAAGTGGGCAAATTAATGATCATAAAGCAGAGAGTTTCAGACACGGTTAACATACCGAAATGGAGACAGTCACATACATGTGCATAGACATATAAACATATATATATGGGCATGGATGTTGTACGTGCCCGTCTAAAGCAAGAGATCACAAGATTCTTAATGGTACACTACAGCGTGTACTTGCCATGTCAACTTGAAAAAAAGGCTTCCTAAACTCCACGTACATGTGTATGCATGTATGCTTGTATGTATATATAACGGCCAGGCAAACCAAACACAAAAAGGTCATTTCACATACATACATACTTACATACGTAGTAAGTGTGGTCGCTTTAAAACATGAATTCTTTTTATATTTTACGAAGATGCGTGCACACATACACATACACATAAATACATCTATACACACACTCATACCCGTGATCACTACTATTTGGCTATTTGACATTGGCTTGATAAAAAAAAAGGTCCACAGCGCACACGCAGGAGACAAAAGTAAAACAAAAAAAAAATAAATAAATAAAAAAAAAACTAACTAAAATATAAATAAATAAAAAGTAAGAAAACAAAATAAAACATTAAAATAAAAGAATAAGGTATAAACATCATTAACTTACTGATTTATTAGCTGTGGTCCATTTCAAACTAAACATACATACATACATGCACACTCATAACCACACACACACACGCACACACAATTACGCGTACCTATAACTCCGATCTTGTTGTCTTGTTGTGCACGTACATGACATGCTTGCTAGTGTTTGTTACACTCTCTACACACAGACTTTCTGCATAGGCAGTGGCAAATATTTATATATGTTTATGTGTATATGTATATATTGTTCGTTCAAATTTGTACGCCTATTTGTGTGTGTGTGTGTGCGTGTGTGTGTGACTGCGTTTTTTTTTTTTCGTCGTATCGTTGTATCTGTGTTTCATTTCTCTGGAATTTGATGATTTTTGTTAAACATTTTTTATTGTTACCAGTTTATTGCCAGCTTGTTAACAACTCTAAACACAAATACATTGTGTGGCATGGCTTAATTTTATGGTTTGGTTTACCGGTTTGCTTATTCTCTTTCTCCATTGTAGCCCAGTGACAAATATAAAGCAACATACCATCCAATGACTTATCAGGTCAAACTCGCCCACTACCCTTCATAGCGTTTAACGTTCCAACAAACTAAAGTCATTTAGTCAGTAGGTTAAGCGTTTCGTTTTCATTAAAAAATTTCTACAATCGAAACATTTCCATTTTATTAATTGCAGAACATTAAATAAGACTTTAATACTAACGCTGCGCAAGTACAACATACGTAGCCTTGTATTATAGAGATACAAAGAAATAACCTAGTAATAGAGAATAGAATTTGTACAGCAATGAAAACACAATATAGCACACTACAGGATTTAACTCGTAAATAAAATTCACGGGCGAGAAAGTGTTTTTGCAAAAATTCCATTGATTTACGCACTCGCCGTGGAATACCTTTCATTCTCTTTTTCTTATTGAGTCAAGCAACAACACGGTAGCGGTTTTCCTAATAAATGAGTCAGGAGTCGCGAAACTTTTATAGTACTAACTTTATCAAGGCAGGTTAAAACGACTGTCCATAGATTGTATATATTACATTCTTATATGGAACAAATGTGGAAAGATTTTACAAACATTTGTTTATCTCCGGGAAATTTGACATCGTTATGTCCATTTCCCTCACCATCTGGAAATGTAATCTTCGTAGAACTCAGTCCGTAAAAAGGGCAAGTCGTTCTTATACCTCCCATCGCAACGCATTTATTTCAATTATGTCGTGTTAAGAAGTCAGTGGATCTGTCCACTACCCAGGCATCAGTTCAAGTGAGCAAAAAATTTGTATTTGTCTTCGAAATGAACCTGCCCATAGTATTATGTATCTTATGAAATTCCATAAACGTGCTCATGATTGACACATAAGCGGGTGAGCAATTTTCGATGTAAAAATGAGATAAAAAAAGCAATGAGGGTCATCTTCAAGGAAAATTAAACTGAAAGTTATTATCTTGTGCGGAAATTTGTCGTGGTCTTTCCCGACGAAAGGTTAAAATAACTTTTTTCAGGTAGCTAGACATACAGTTAGGACTAAAGGCATAACTATGTATATTTGTTGAGCAGCCTTATGTTTATTTTGTAGAAAACTTTCAAACTGATCGGTTATGTTATAAGAGTGAGACGTAAGTAAGACACATTTTGCTTTTTTATTTCAAAAAAGATGAAAGAGCTGCAGAAATTCATTGAGAGATGTGTACTGTCTCTGGAAAGCTATAGTAGAAGAAGAAGAATTGGTTTTCGGAATTTCGTTCTGCAAATTTTCAGTGAAAGATCTACTGCATTCTGGTAGACCAATTACCATTGATGACGACCAAATAGGGGTTACGATCGACACATAACGATTCGTTAGATTACAGAAAAATTGAATTCATCCCGAACGATAGGTTTACTCCTTATATAGAAAAAATTATTTTAATTTATAGTGAAAAAGAGCAAGCAATTCCCAGACTTCCGTTTTAACTTTCAGTTAAGACCGATTCACAATATTTCACGGCATTCGATTATTCGCCAACTGATATTTCGTTTCAGTTAACCAACATTATGAGAAATCGTTAGAAGCGGGCGAAAAGCCAATTAAAATTCGTAAAAATTCAATCATAATAATTTAACCGACAGTTAGCAAGCAATATGCTATTGGTAAGCAAATAATTCAATTTCCATTTTCGAGAGCCCTTTTAAAAAGTCTCTTTGTTTAGTGAACGTTGAGTTTAAATTGACATATTGACAAGAGTCCTAAGCAAAAACATTCATTAGATGGCCGAGTCTTTAATGCAAACTTAAACTTTAACGTTAAAAAAAAATAAATGAAAACAAGAACTAAAACAAAAAAATTGGAATTTCTTTACTTCTAAGTGTTGAAAAGTCGTAACCTAGTTTTTTGTTTGTTTAGGCACATCCCCAACGGAATATATTAGGTAATCTTTACCATTCTGTTGGTTGTAGCTTATGAGTAATGGACGAAAGTAGGGATGTTCTTCAATTATGTTTTGTAAAGTAGCAGCCCTATGCTTTGCATAATTGGGCCCCATTTTCGAAATCAAACAGGTTGTGAAATCTTTCATGTTCACGCTAAGCGAATTACTTAATTTTTGCCATCGAAAATATGTTTGCCTTTACCCCACACGTACAGCCGGGGGAACGAAGCGAAAAACCTAAATCGATCGATCCAACATTTGTTTTATATACATTTATGATGATTTATCATACGATCTCTGAAGCTTTCGTCTGTCTGCATCAAAAGCATTGACAAAAGAAGTAAATCCCTCAACTTTCGTGAGGGATATATATGTGTAATATAACTCGTAACATGGGGAATGTATAATAAAGTAAAAAAAAAAAAACAAAAAAATGAAAGTGAAAGTTTTATAATCAAACGATTTTCTTAAGCATGTGATTAGCACTCAGGATTAACTTGAACGTAAATGAAACTTTTTTATGCAGGGTGTCTCAACATTTGCGCAAGATTTCAATTGGCCACCATTTGTGCGATCAAATGTTGGTCAATCCAAAAAATATAGTAGCAGTCACACAGCTGACAGTTTAGCATTAGTAAAAAGGAAGCATTGCACGAGAGCGATACGAGTTTTTATTGCTGAATATTATTTCAGAAACTATGCAAGTTAAAAACGTGCCTAGGCGCCGGCAAACCCTTAGAGGCCTTTTGCCTGTTGTTCCATGCTATTCCGCACATAACCCTATCCTATGTACATTATTCAGTAAATCAGTAAAAAAGTTAAGAAAAACAACTCTGTTTTCTATTTGACTCAAATCGTGCGGAAATTTTTGTACACTCTATACATCATTACCAATAGTATGAGAAATATATCAAAAACAACAAGTATAGTTAATTGGACCGCCAACATGTCTTACATATACATATATATATAGCATAAATGAGAGGTGGACACAACCTAGCCAAGAAAAAGCAGTTAACAGTGTTATTCTCATATCCGTTGTGAGAGCCTCGCGGAAAGTGAATGCCTGGTCTTTTGGTGTCTTATATCCATATGGGCGAAAACTAAACACACATTTTTTTTTTTTTTTTTTTGATGAAACTAGCTTTTGACAAAAAACAAGTTTTAGGGATATTTTTGGAAATATCATCGCGGAGCTCGCAGTGTAAGAAGAAAAAAATCCACCGTCTGATTATTTTCTCGCACTATACAAGTAGCAAAGTCAAGATTATCACATCATTCTCTTTGCTCATTAAAATCATCATTTCGACCTTAAATGTTTTCCTTTCGTTCCCGTCAAATTACTTATGAAAATTAAGTATACTGATCTTTACGTTTGCTCAGTGATGTAAAACTTGTCGGTGCTTACACACGAATCTATTGTGATGTTACGTACACATGCCAGTAGCTCAGATCATGACAAGGTGCGCAATAGCATTCTTACGCTTACCTCTATATATAGCTCGTATAAGTCACCGATCTAAGATCGTCATTATTACAGTTTTCATTATTAAAGAGAATCATTACGAAATTCTCTAAATCGCTCTTTACAACTTTGAGCCCAAGTTTCGTGACAAGTCGAAAAACATATGTACTAGGCTTTATGGACAGCGGATAACCAATACAACGGATAGTTCTTAAGACATTGCCAAATGTGGAACAACGGAAAACTCAAATTCAAAGAGTAAACATAACCTTACTACACAATATTCTTTAATCACAAGCTACGCTAAGGCATTCTGGTGTGTATGTCGTAGACTGAAGTGTTATACATGATAAGAAATTTGGTACTCTCTGCCACTACTCTTTGAACCAAATTTAATAGTAAGGTACAGCACAAGCTTTGATATCTGTTTTACTTTACGTGTAGTGGCCACTAGTTGTAAATGCAACTGTGTTACATGACAGGATTGGATATGGGGTAATAACAAGTCTTTCACCAAATAGGAAGAACGTATACTTTCTTTAAATTTATAACTGCATCTAAGGGGCATTTTTGCAAATGCCTTCAGGGATGATATATTAAGAAGAAGAAGAAGAAGAGCCATATTTTCCTTCCTTTAAATAGTCTATTCTTTGGCCCCACATATATGCAGGAAAGGGCATAATAAGCACGAAACATGGTCAGTCGGGAAAGTCGAGAAATCGAGCCTTTAGTCCAATTTTATCTGTGATAAGTAATTGCTGAAGTTGAGGAAAGTTGAAATGCTTTGAAAAGAATTCAATTTCTATTTATTTTATTTGAAAGAGAGCGCAACCACCGACTAATGGTCTTATAACTGAATAAAATAAGTAATATTTTTCATGAAATTGATGCCATAAACTTAACTTAAAGCAATATTTAATTAACTTAATTATTTGACTAATAAAAGGCAGTCGCTTACAACTGCCAAAGAAGCGTAGAGTTACTTATATTACACCTTATTAATTGAATAAGGAATAAAAATAAACAAAAAATAGATTAAATCATATTATGATGCGTGCATTTGGATTCACTGACCAAATCAGACAAGAGTGCAAATTGAGGATAGAGATTAACAGTTTTACAAGCAACATAAAAGCGATTGAATAATTCATAGTCAAAGTGATAAAATGATAAATTCATAAGGATATAAATTAATAAATTAATAAATGGACGCGAATTTCCTAATTAAGTCTTAAACAGAAATTAATGAGCATTAAGGCCCACGGCACCGATACCTATATAACTTTATATATGTACATATAAATAATCCCGCTTCCATAGATGATCGATTAAATTGTAAACGCTTTAAAGAATAGTTCTTTTGATGGAGTCATGGGAATACGAAAGACAGAAGTGGGCAAAATAACTCGTAATTTATTTTTACAATGACATCATACTTTTGACTTAGAAATGTAATTTCTACCAGATATCTTGTAATTTCCAGACAAGGCAGGTGTCTGAGCTAAGTTAATATTTATTGTTTGCTTTTATTTTTCTGTAATTTCAGAGGGCCGAGAATGTGTCAACTGCGGAGCAACATCAACGCCTCTCTGGCGACGGGACGGTACTGGTCATTATTTGTGCAATGCCTGTGGTTTATATTACAAAATGAACGGTCAAAATCGGCCCTTAATTAAGCCAAAGCGAAGACTGGTAAGTTTCGTTAGACATACGACCTCATATATGTAATCAAATATCATGCGGAATTTCGCACATAACTTTACTAAATGAAATTTTTTTTAAAGATTTTTTTTTTTAAGCATAAGGCATCTTTTAAGGGCATACTATAAAGCGACGAAGTTAATGATGCACAAATCTGTCAAATATATGCCTAAAATGAGGGCCGTTTTTGGTCTTCGCAGAAAGGATATCGGATTTTTGTTCTCTTAATTTTCATAATTCTTTTTTTATTTTTTGTTGTTTTGGTAAACTCTTAGGTACTTTTGTCTAAGCTCTTTGCATTCTTAAACTTCTGAAAAATGTTATGCTTTTCCGTTCCTTTCGTTATTCGGAAATCTTTTATCTAACCGTCCACAAAATCGTTAAACTCGGTTAGTAAGAGGAGGAGGGGGGACGATCGCGTTCAGATTTCCTGGCAATTTCTTTAAACTAAAAACATTTGAATCCGAACTTGTTCCTATAATTTCTTAAACTAAAAGAAATTTTTCTTTGAAGAATGCCTTGATTGACGATCAGGTAAAACCAAGTCCCTTAAATGTCAACTTCTCCATTAATTAAAAATATTAAAATTAGGTCTTGACTTTAGTTACAGTTTCGAGTTTATTTGCGAAATGCCCAGAAATTTCGAACGTTCAAGCTTAGGCGCTGTAAGAGTAAAAATTCAAAGTTAAAAGATTTTTACGTCTCTTCTAAATACTAAATTGAATAATGATGCTTCTAAATAGTTCCAAGTAAGCTGTTGACAAGAATTCCAAGCAAATCATAATTGCGTTAATGCTTTGATTATGCTTATATATTACATTATATATATATACATATATATATATATATGTTTACATGTGTAAGCTTAGGTCTATGCTATAAATCACATTTTGTTGATTTTACTCCGTAGCTCTTTTATTAAAAAAAAAAATCTGACATTTTTATAAAAATTGTCTCCAAAGGTCATAAAATCCTCAGCATGTATGCTCTCAAATATCATAACATTTCCAGGAATTGTAAGAAAATATCGAAACAAAAAAAAAAAAACAAAAACAAAACTGATAACCACTGATGGAGGTGCGATGGAGATGGAGATCGTATGAGACACAATTGTAAATTTAAAATGCAAGACTGTGCATATAGATAAACACACACATGCACACGCTAATTAACATTTTTATACATTTATATGAACTTATGTATGTATGTACGTATGCATGAAGTAGATAGATATGTGAATGCATAGAACAGTAAACCCTTTTTTTTTTTTTTTTTGATCATTTTCCACCTTTTGTTGCATTTTGGTTATCGTTTATGAAAATTAAAGCTTAATTTTATCTATTCGACAACAGCAGTAACAGAAGAAGAACGGTGTGGCGCCTAAAAAACAAGGTAATCAAAAAAAAGTTTCAAGTTGATAATCAAGAGTAATAAAAAAAAAGAAGAAACATGCCTGCCTGCCTGCCTGCCTGCCTGCACAAGTCCATATGATGACATAAAGACGTCCTGGGAAAAAAAATGAAGTTTAGCTGTTAATGATAACAGCTACAGCAATAATAACAACAACAATAACAACAATCACACATATGTACATATACAGCTTTTAGTTTATTGTAATGCTGGCATTTAAGGTGTGCAGTGGTGGTGACTCTGATGGTGGGTGATTCACCGAGATGCTATACTATTCGTTCAAGTATCAAGAAGATAATCACTGATGGACTATAAATATTTAACTTAATTTTATTAAGAAACTTGCTGCCATCAGGCTGATGTTTATAGTACTCCTACTAAAATTACGTTTCTCTTTATTTTAGGAAATTTGTTTCGTTTTTTCTTTCTTTCTTTTTTTTTATTTGAATTACTTTTGCTTCCAAGTTATTTGAGCTTGATTTCTCAGCATTTTTTTTCCTTTTTTTTTTTTTCTTTGATTGCATAACATTACCATAAGTGTGTAGGTATGTAGATATTACCATATTATTATAATCTCACACATTGTCTCAAAGAGCGTTAACCCATAACGTAGAGTGTCTTACACATTTCATCATATAAGTGCGTGCATGCGTGCGTACGTTCGTATATTTGCGTGTGTGTGTGCATGCGTTTGTATATAATACTGACTATGCATGGTGTATGAATATCTCTACGATTGTTGGCGCGAGTAAATGACGCCTGCTGTTGTTTCTTTTATTGTTGGTAATATGGTATTTTGGAGTATGACTTTCATGAGGAGATTCCCATGAAATTCACAGCTGGACGCAGTGTGTTTGTTGACAATTCTACTGGACTCAAAGTTTTCTTTTTTTCTTTTTTTTTTTTTTTTTTACATAAGTTTTAAATTCCGCGTGTGTGTTGACAAAATATACAACAAATTAAAATTTATGCGATTTGCTTGCTCTCTCTCTTTAGCCTACTAACGCTTATTTTCTTCTTCTTCGTCCTCATATTCGTACACATTTTTCCTTTAGTCGTTTAAAAATGCTCCTCTTAGTCAGTAGACTCGTAAAGATATTGTTGTGCAATTATTTTATTGAATGCAAAGTTTAGTTTTTCGAGTCTTTGTTTAAGCTGAAATTCCTTGTACGACATCCTCCTCTACCGGTACCTCAAGACGACAGGATGCCACATGTCAATGTCTTTCTTCGATTCCATTTAAATGCAATTCAATTGTTTTTGATTTGCAAAGCATTTGGCGTAGAGTGGCGTAATATTCTGATTCATAGCTCTGGTTCTGGCTTATAAAAAAAAAAAACAAAAAAAAAAAGAAGAAGAAGAGAAAAAAAACCGTCGATCCGTCTGTCCATCACTCTGGGTGGCAATTGCATTTGCCCACACGTATGCGATAGTCATGAGAGGGAGAGACAATGAATTCCTCCCAAATGATATGCGAAATTCATTTTTGGTGGTACCATATAACCAGAAAATCTTCCAGTTTGCTGTGATTTTAATAGCGCGCTCATTACAGAAAGCTGCGCAAACCACTTTAAACACTTTTCTGAATACAATATATATATATATATATATATATATATAGCTGTGTGTCTGTATATATGTTTGTGTATGTGTGTCTAACTCGCTTTTGCGTAGATTTCCCATTGCTTGACTCTCTGGCTCAGCTGATGTATTGTTTCCTCGACGTTGCGGTTGTTCATTTTAAGTTTTGAGGCTAAAACACATAAATTCACAAAACGTTTTCATTGTTTCGTAGGTTGTTGCCATTCGCAAAGTTTTCTGCATGTACGTTTGTATATTGTATATACATATGTATACAAGTACATGTATTTGTTTCTTTCCTTCTTTAAAACGTTTCGTTTTAGCCTTTTTTCTCTCTATTTTGCATATTCCGTTGATCATACATGTGCATTAATACAAAGTTGTTGCTATTATTTCTGCTGTTGGCTACTACTCCATAATTAAATTTAATTACAAAGCTTTGTACCATTGTAGATAATACGATAAATTTAAAAAAAAAGAAAAAACACCACCAATAACAACAACAAACAAGAATCAAGCGATCATAATAAATAAATCACGGCGTTTACAAACATTCATCAATAAAAATCTATGAATGTAGGAGCAGCAAAGAACACACACACACACACACACGCACACAACAAAATAATAAATTAGCGAATAATTCAACAATTTTTAACAATTTTCAAAGTTCAAAGATTCACCTTGACTTGGTTTATTTTCAAGTTCATCATAATCCGTTGTCGGTGTTTGTTTGAATAATAACTTAAAATAGTAGGCTGCGTCAAGGCAAGCCTGATTAAATCAATGACGAATCAATCCATTAAGAACGAGAGGAGAGGAAAGAAAAGACAAGGAAAGGAAAAGGACGCACTTTGCTTTCGAATGTACACGAAATTTAATCAGGATCGTTAATTTAATATTAACAGCTGCCTGGATGCTGTTAAGTTAAGCAGGGATTAGGTTTTATAGTCATAAGCTTGCATTGGGAACGCTTTTCTGAAAGTTTAAATCCAGCCAAGGACATAGGTTAAATTCAATTTCGATAGACGTAAGTATCATATCTGCCACAATCCAATATTTTTTCTTCTTCACCTTCAATGTCAACAGCTTGGTTGGGAAAGTTTTGCTGCCACTTTTAAAGCTAGGTTTAGACATGATATGAAACAACTTCTGTGCGTGTTTATTTACTAACCATGCACGCTGTAAGAAACAAAATTGAAAGCTTCTCAGAAGGCTTTGAACTCAACCGAGCATCTAGCCTCCCCAAAATCTCAATGTGGGGCATAATATCGAACAGAATCCAATTTGTTTGCCTTTTCACTATCGCCATTAGAAAGCTTGAATGCGTTGTAGACTAGTCTGGAAGTTTTAAAGCCCGTTCAGAGGCTTTGTACAATCTTAATAGGCCTTAAGCAGAACGACCACTATTTTATTGTCAACACCGTTTGGATGATACTCAAAACAGATGAGCAGTACATAAATTGTTATTTTATTTAAGTTTCGCCGTCATTTTCAAGAAAGTTCTTTGTTTCGGCGAGTCTTGGAGAGAGTTCTACCGTCGAAATAGACTGGTAGCAGCTTGACTGCTACGACCTTACCATACTATTTACAATCAATCAACCTGCTTATTCTACCTATCTTTTTCTGGATGGTGATAAGTGGACAATATTTCTGCCAACAAAACTTTCGTAAACATTTTCCCAATTAGCCAATGAGAACAAGAATGTTGTAAAAACGGTTTAAAAGAATGATTAATGATTAATTGTCCTACGTATCTTTTTCTGGGGGATGATACGTGGACAATAGTTCTGAGAAGAGGTCTACTTCATTTCTATCTCCCTGCCAACAAAACTTTCGTAAACATTTTCCCAATTAGCCAATGAGAACAAGAATGTTATAAACACGGTTTAAAAGAATGATTGAAATTATTTTAAATTAAATCGAGAATATTTCGAAAACCACATTAAAAAATATACATAAAAAAAGTAAAAGGGGTTTAATTGCAAAATGCAGAACTAACGGCATTGTGTGTGTATTATTTTCATGCGCTTTGAGTTTAATAGCCATATGGCACACAATACAGCTAGAAAATGAGATTTAATTTTTCTTGGTATCACTTAGGGGCCCATAAATTTGCCGATTAAAAACTTTTTCGAACCAATGGCATCGCATTAAAGTCCGTCATGCGTCTAGGATTATGTTTGATCTTCTTCCAGTTCATGAATTAATAGGTTTCAGAGGCTGCTATGCTGCATCTAGAACGAGATCCAGGACTAGTTTAAGCAAATCTTTATAGAAAAAATCTTCGTAGATGCTTATATAAGTGTAAATCTAAGTCTGCTTCAATATTTCCGGCTTTCCTTAAAGATTGAAGACGGAGAAAAAAAATATCAGGAAATGATGTGTTGCCACAAAGCGAACAAAGTATGCTAACTCTGATCTCCATAAAGGGCGCATGCGACATAGATTTTTATATAGTTTCAACTACTGACACTCGCATAACAGCGAATTAAACGTTGGTTAAACGAACTGTCTAAAAAATTGTTTATTCATTTTCGTTTATTTATATTAGTTTTATAAATTTTCTTCTTCTTTTCTTAACACTTAAGCCATATGTTCTTAAGGCGGACGTTGCATGATTAAAATTACATTTACTCTTCATCTTATCAACTTCTCTAGACAATAAAATCTTTAAACTTACACACACACAAACACATATACCGATATACACGTAAAAACGTACAAGCAAACACACAGATGTTTCGTCAAATAGATTGTCAGCATATCGTGGGAATTTATTCAAACTCGGTTGCATTATTAATATGTAGACGAAATTTATAAACACACACATACACACACACACACACATAAACGTCGCATACACATTTGCAAACAGCGATTTCATCATTAACCACACACACATCTGACGAAAGGGGTAAGAGACAAGACAAGAGATATAGTAACCGTAGTTGAGTATGTGGGCCGTAACGCCAAAATTGAGCGAATTAATACAAAAATATGTACTATTCTTGTAGTCTTAAGGCTTTTTTTTTGATAGCGTAGTGTGTATGCAAGAACTGATTTACTTGGAAGGGTTTTCTCCTCCCAGTTTTTTATATAAAAAATGCATAAATCATATTTGAAGAACGGCAACAAAAAAAAAAAACAAAAACAAAAGCAAAAAGACAATAGCTTCTCTTTTCAGTTTTTTTTTTTTTTGTTTTTTTCTTTTGTTTTTAAACATCAAACGCACGCTCTTCACAGCTACTTTGCCAACAGCAGCAACAGCCCCACATCTTTAAGCGTATAGTATAGTAAAGGAATTAAACGAAAGGAATCAATACCGCATCAAAGTTTTAAGATAAAAAAGTTCAATGAACGTTCAATCCCCAAACACATTGATTCGAGAAAGTGAGGCGTTATTGTGCCAAATTCTTTTCTCATAACAAATAACATAAAACAAAAACAACAACACACCAGAACGAGAATATAAAAAATAAAAAAATAATAATAATCATAATAATAATAATAATAATGACGATAATGGCAACGATAATGTTTATTAGGCTTTAAAGTATATCTCGTTAAGACAAGCTTTCGTCAAAGCATGTTTTCATGCTCGCAAAACGTCAAAACAAAGCAACATTTTAAACAATCTTTCTTTATTAAGGTAGGATAACCTAAAAGGAAAAAAAAACCAATAACAATAACAACAACAACAACAACAATAACAATAGCAACAACAAACAACAAAGAATTAAAAACCAAATCTGAAGAGCCCTCAGCTATAAAAGAACAAATGAGCAACTGCAACCTGCATCATATATACATATACACACACACAAATACAGCTATACGCATAGCCATACAAATCTATTATGTCTGCTTGTTGTCGAAGATCAATTAAAAATCAACGGCGTTTGTGTGCGCTGAGAAAGCATCCCCTTTTTTTCCCGTAGTCCTTTGTTTCGTTGTTGTTGTTGTTGTTGTTGTTATTATTATTGTTATTGTAGCAATAGACGTCTGGCGGGCGTATACTTGCGATAATGAAACATAAGACATCCATAAAAAACATTAATAACTATATGGCAGGTTTTTCAGTATCGTCTCCAATATTAATACGCATTACATTGAAATATTTTTCGGATTAAATGCTCTCGTTGTCGCAGGAGTCCATCCTACTTAAATGTAAAAATATAAAACTAGCTGCAAGTTTAATCAGAAAATCAATGTACTTTATACGAATACTTAATTCTCTCTCTCTCTCTCTCTCTCTCTCCCTCTCTCGCTACATGAGAATTTTTCGAAGCGATTCAGTAAGAAGTTTAAGTAAAAACAAAAAGATTACACTCGACTTTTAAACACCTGCTCGCTTATTCAAAAGATAAGGCAAAAAACTCAAAGTTACTTTACCTTACCACATATATAAAGAAGTCGTTACCGATTTTCCTAAGAGTTGAGATCTCTTTATCGTTAAACTTTATGCAACATTACAAGTTTTCCATTCGAGGTGTACACAACACAATTGTCGCGAGAGGGGAAGACAAGTTATAGCCTGTCCTGGCATTGCCTCCATTCTTCTGATGATAACCGAAAAGATAGAAGTTTACGTAAGTAGCTACAAAAGACAATTTCGTGCCCTCTCGGCACGACAATCATAAGACATTTTGTCGGTTATATAGATATAGATAATAATTTGTAGCCAATTGTGCACCAATGCGTGAACGTTTGCTCCGTTGAAATCGGTGATTTTCTTTTTTCGTAAAAAAACAACGGGTCGGGAAGAATTAGAATACTAGCGTATAGTACTTGTACTGCCGAAGACAGGGTGTTCGCATTACCGAGAAGGTACGCTCCTACAAAATATATTCTTGAAATATTCTTGATCATTACGTCACATTCTGGACCGATCTATCATGTCTGTCCGTCCGACTATCGATTTGTGAAGATTGTGAGAAGGAAGAAGTTTTTGCATATACACTGGTATTGAAAATCGTCCATACGACATGGGTGTCTTTCAGCATTATACAGCGTAAATTGAGAACAGGTCTGTTTTTTTGTCAATACTCATATATTATAACGTATGGAATGCTAATTTCCGCGATCAAATGCATACGATATCTATATAAGAGGCTTTGAAGCCTTATATAAAGTGTATAAAGTGTACTGTGGGATATTTCAAACTACACGGTACTGCACAATGATATCTATTCATGGACATTTTTACAGACCCTTTTATTAACATTAAATGCTTTTCTTTTCTAAGCATTCCGTGCATTGAGTTTCGTGTAATTTTTATGTTCTCATTACAAAATTTCAATGGGAAAACCATTAGTACGAGTCGACTAACCCAAACAAACAAACCTTTGAAAGTGTTGAAAAGTGTGGAATAATACGGGGGTATAGCGCAGTACTCGCATATTTACCAACAGCGACATATACAATGCCTTCAGTAATGACCCGCAAACGTGTCTAGAGGTAGTAACTGAAACAACTAAATTTCATTCTTGAGTTGTCTCGCAAAGAATTGTGTTACTCATTTCTATTAAAGTACTGAAGGCATTACTACTTCCAGATATATTTTCGCTTCATTTTAGGAGGACATCATCCTTAGATTATAGTGTTTTGCTAATTGCATAAGTTATGAAAACAATTTGGGATACACAGGATGTAGGCCATGTGTAAGAGGATATAAGTTCATTAACTTACATGAATAAATCATGTAACAGATATATGTAAAGAAATCTATCCAAACGGAACATGACGTAGTTCTGATTGTTGTGCAAAAGTTTTATAATTGGGTTTTGTAAAAAACGAGCAACATCAAGTTCTCTGTATATTTATGTGTGATTACAGCAACGATAGCAACAACGATAAAGACAAAGATAGATGCTGAGTTAAGCATAAATGTACAAGCAGAGGTAGCGGTCGGGATGGAGATCGAGACAGAATCTGGGCAGAGATAGGGATGCAGCATAATCGAGGGATAGATGGGGTAGATGTAGATCTGTGCTCGATTTGCAATATGCGGAAATAACCGTCGGTGTGGTATATACACATACACACAAGATCTCCTTGACACTAGCCGTTCGCTAGCTCATGGGTCCGCCATATTAAGACGCTAATGGAGATCAAAGATTACATTGCAATGTTTGTGTTGATGGGCATGTCTGTCTATCCAACGTAAAGAATGTTCCATAGGTGCTATTAGAATTATGAAAATTTTGAGAAACTAAACACTACTTTAGACAATGAGACAATCAGTAAAAGCCCGGACTACCGATGACTAAAATTACAAAATTTTTAAAATGTTTTTTTTAAAAAACTTACGACTTTAAAAGAGCTACTGCGTCAGTTTGGAAATTTGAAATTTTTATCTGCGTCAATCTCAAGGTTATATGTTCACTTGTTTCTCTTTGGTTTCTCTATCATGTTTTTATCACATCAAACAAATTTTATCGAGATAAAATATTTCTTGTTTACATTATACAAACATGACAAATCAATAATCAACGATGTTGTCTTTTTAAAATTGAACATTTTGGTGAAATAACAGCAAATAGCATACGAAAAAAGACTGAAAAGTAAAACACAAGATATTCACCTAATCAATAACTGTAATAATAGTAACAGTAACAGTAAGAGGTAATGCATAATGGGTAATAAATAGGTGATAATAAGGAAGAAACGAGATGGAAAGGTAAAATAATTGAGCGATGAAAAGTAATGAAAGGCAAATAACATTTAATCCCAAAATTGATCTTAGGTGATAAGCGAATACTCACAGGACTGTGTTAAAATATAAGAGAAATTTTCATTTTAAAACTATCTACGCCTCGACTATCAATATAAACCTTCTTTTGTTGAGTTGATACATCTGTTTTTAATACCGGACAAAAGTTTCATGTCTTTTTTGTAATTTCCCTTCAAAGCAGACGGCGAACGATCTTTAATGGTTTATCTCAAAGCGAAGCGACGAAGCACTTTCTTTAGCAGTGAAAAAAAACATTCACTGCGATCCACTGCGATCAGGTGGTTGCGGCGTTTGCTGAACGACATGTTTGTTGAAACATTAACAAATAGTTATGGCACTGAAAGACGTTTGAATAAAAAATTCCCCTTATTTTTTGAAATGAGGCGCCTGGTGTTTTTTCACTTTTTCAAATAAAACATAAAATAATTAAAAGGTTTATAGAAATCTTGATTGAAAATAGCAGTACGAGCTATCCTAATTACCTGTGAAAAATTGGATTGCTAATATGATACCCATGATCGCGTTTACAGGCTTTCAAGTAACTCAGTTACACCGCATTTAATCCACTGCCTCCATAACTAGATCTATCCATATATTGTGCATATTAACCTCGTAAAGAAAATAATCAAATAGACCCGAATGACAAGATTTAGATCACTGTACAATGGCAGATCCGGAAACTTTACCTTTAACAGTATGGTCTTTTCATCCTGTTGATGTTGACGTTAATTTTTTAAAGTTTAGCCCAAAAAATCATCAAAAAAGAATTAGAATCAAAATTAATCTCTAACTTCGTTAAGGCTGCGAGAAAGAATCTTATCTGCGCAGTGAACTTTTTCCACTTGTCTTGACAAATCAATTGTCCTTAATACGCCAATTTTTTAGACGACTAAGAAAAAAGAGAAAATACCAAACAGTCGATGGCGAATTTCTGCAAATTTCGTGAAATTGCTGTTACTCGTACACCATGCATACACTGCGAGCGGTTGGACGGTTCATATTGATTTTAATAATAGGTTAGTTCATTGCTCTTGTGTCCACGTATCCATAGTTAAAATTGTACCTGATGCTACTTATTAAATGTCAATGTTACAATGTGTCGCAGCGTTCAAAAAATATCTCGTAATCATATCTAGTCGTCACATTTGAAAAACTCATTATGTGAAAGCAAGTAAGATCAACTTCCAAAAACCTGAAGAATAATTCTCTTCAATGTTTGCGCAATTTCTTACTTGTTGTCTTTGTGCGTAGGTGGCTGGCTGAGCGAGCAAAAGATCTCAACTAGCAACTCAATGCTTGTGGGTTCAAACCTCAAGTGTGGTGGAATTTTTAATAAAACCGATTACCACAAATGCTCTAGCACTTTAAGACTTTGAACTTAGACTTTATTTCTCTGGCTAAATTAATAGTAATAATGATAGCAATATTGGAAAAGATCTCGATTAGATTTTCAAAATTTAAAGAATCTATTCCCTTAAACCGAACGAAAATTTGTGAGAATTGCATTTGCTTTAATATTATTTCCATGCCTTACCTATAGCGCGTATGCTTTGATAAAGAAACATGAGTGGCGTGTACATGTCGCTTATATACAATGCGGTTATTTGTGCTATTGAAAGATTTAAGTGATATTTTATCAAATTCCAATACATTAACTTAAGACAATTAACGTTATATAGTTAAAAAGTATTACAGTCCAACTTAGATAGAGACTGTTGCAGTAAGTTTGGAAAATGGCTTAATTCCGTGAATGCGTTACGTCCATAGTTTCACTGCATGTATAAAACTACATTAGAATGCGAGTACAATGACAGTTTAAGTATAACACTTAGCTTGGAATAAAGCCTTTCTAACAAACGACAAAAACCAAAAACATCGAAACATATTCCATAGCTTCGTGTTCCAGAACAATTTTTGCTTCTCAACCTTGCACGAACATATATAAATTTACTTACACTTAAAGTGACTATTGAACACATGCACACATGCTTACATGCTTTATATACACATCTATATAACTGTCTACTTCATCTTAAAGCACCATTATGCAGTCAATGTACAGTAAATGCATATATCGACCAACGCGTATAGTATTTGTATTGTCTATCTTTATATATATCCATACACAATATAGACGGCTATATACATAGTACCTCTGTTATGTGTACAAATGCTTTCAATTCAAGTACATACATATGTTGCGTAGAAATATAGAAAGCTTAACGTCAAGTCAATGTATTACCGAAGATAGTGGTGAAATTTCACTATTTCTATCTCATTTACACGGGTTCGCTCATTAAGCAAAGGGTAGTTTCCTTTCTAACGTTGAAAACGAATTCATTTATAATTGTCAGAGATTTCTCTGCTTATTTCCTTGCACGACCAATAAGTTCTGTTGCCACTTGAGATATACAACAACAACAACAACAATAATTTGTTGTTATCATTGATATGCGCATTGGAAACCCTGCAAAAAATTGTTTAGAATTTTAATTGAAGCAAAAATATCAAAGAAAACAATATTTAGACTTTGACTTGCCAGCAGAAAATTATTAAGAGAATTTTATTCATTTTGGGGTAACTCCCGCGATCATTTGGTCGAAATTTTAAATGGTTTGCTGAAAGACTTCATTATATCTAAAGTATATGTGGAATTAGTCGCCCGATGTTGTTATGAAGAAGTCGTACTTGTTGATTATACATTACGACAGTATGAGCGCAAGTTCCAGGAAAAGAACCGGAATCACATACAGCCCTGTGATATGTCTTCTGACAGTCGTAAGACGAACTTCTTGAAAAAAAATATATTCATTCTCTGTTTTAAGAGACAACGGGACAAAAATTATATACCAAAAGCTTTTGGGAGTCGCCTCTTACTTTAGATGCGGCATTTGTTATCTGCTCGTAAAGTGGCCCATAACCTAAATCTCAAAACAGGTGAAGAACTTACTTTCCTCTCGCATTGAATCTTTGAAATTCGCATCACACTGGGGACGGGTTAGCCGGTTGTTTGGTACCACTTGTATACTGGATTGTTAGCTGGCTGGTTGAACGGCACCACTCGTATACTAGATTGTTAGCTGGCTGACCGTATTTTTGTGGATTTCTTTTATAGGTTGTAAAGTGACCTTTCTTCTTCTATGGGTTAAGTTATGCACACTTTTCACTGCGTTCTATTGTTCTCCATAAATGTTGGCTTTAAATTAAAAGGGTCTACCACGAAATTATAACGTTTCGTTAACTATGAACGGACGACGCAGAAATTTGTTTGAGTCAAGTTCTAGAGCCATGTCTATAACAAATTACAAGTTAAAGTATTTCGACTAGAGTGGGCTCATTTTCAAATGTTACTCATGTCCATGAAGTAGGAATAGAAGCAAATTTTTGATTATCGTGACAGTCACGCTTTCCCATCGAGTCGAACAATAGCTGACAGAAAATCAAAGGACGGATTAAAGTAATTTGAATTCTTCTCAAGAACGAGCTCTCTACCAAGTATTTCTAGGTATTACGAACAGAATCATAAATTAAATTCGACCTAGAGGTGAATATAAAAATTCACATTATCAGCAATGAGGATCAGGTCAAAGCTGGAGCTTCTAATTCTAAATATATGCTGTAAAATACCTAAAATTATTAATCCTAAATATATGCTACAGAATAAAAATTGTGTATATATTATATTCATGTTTCTCTTAACCCCATAGGTTGCAGAGATGTATTCCTGTCGATTGTAAATTTTTTATAGATCCGAAAGGATATTAACATATTGCTTCGATGCAGGATATCTACATATATACGCTCTCTAAAGCAATTTGTGCTTCAATGTCAAACAATCAAAAGTTCTTATTAAGGCTTGTACAACAAGGAAAAGTTGAAATTTTATGCTTATACCTACACACCCTAATTTATTTAAACCCAGGCAAAGCAGGCATAGCAGTAAATTTTCAAAAAAAAAATTAAAATAATTTTGGCCAATAACAGGAAAAAAAATCGAATAGCAATCTATGTAAAAATTGACTTATCAGAAGAGTTTAAATAAAATACAAAACATATTACGTATGCTAAGTCAAGATTATATAGACTAAAAAGTTCACTTCCTTAAGCTCGAAAGCAAAGCATTAGAACCTTTGTATTTATTAGAATGCGATAATAAGTGGATTTAACAGCATCTGTCCATACGTCCATCAGTTGTTAGTAAAAAGTAGAAAGACAGAAAACGTATACTCAATACTTTTAATGGTGATTGACTTTTGCAGGAAAAGAGGAAAATATTAACTAGAAAGTGTGCGCTTAAAGAAACTCTGCACCTACACCTGAAAAAGTGAAGAGAGTTTTCCTAAATCAAGTGCCACTTATAGCATCCATTAACTAATGTGACCAGTCCTACTGACACGCCTCTTATTAAAATGCCAAAATCCTTAACAATATCATTGAAATGACTTGATGAGTTGAGTATTCCGAATTCGTCCTATGGCACATATATGTTTTATCCGATTTTTATTTGTATTTTCTGTCGGTTAAATTTTTAATAAATAGTTCATCAGATAAAAAGGTTAATTGAACGATAAACATATAGACATTTCTGCTCTATGCACAGATCCAAGTCTAATTGACTTGCTTGCTTTTGGGGTTGTTGGCACAGACTCTGCATTTCAAATACACACAACAAACTTGCATACGCATACTTGCAAACAATATTTTCATACAAACATGCGAAAATAGATTTGTTCAGTAGATAAAAGCTTTCATGCAATTTTTTTTTTTTTGTTTTTTTTTTTCTTTTTTTTAGGTTAGGTATACACACATATTATGTATTTATACATATATATATATACATATGTATATATAAACGTGTGTGGACGGGCGTGTATGTATATAAGTACATCTATATGTGTGTAATATATTTTATAAGTATGTGCAAAATTCTGTATCTGCGCACTATCTAAGATATAACAGGGCATTGCCATCTTTGCCTTTGACGTTTACTTTCCACCATATTATATACGATGTTTACTTTGTAGACAATCATATCTCTACGGCCGAATAATTAAAATGCCGACGGCTCAAGGCGGCGATATTGTTTGCAAAATTACAGAAAAAGAAAAAAAAAAAACCGCAGGCTTTTATATTGACTTTAGGAATTTTTAAAATATTTAAACATTTTCAAACATGTGTCCTATCAACAACAAAAGAACAAGTAGAAAAGGATTTGAAAATTTCTTAAATTTTGTTTAAAAAGAATCTTTTAATAGCAGTTCCTTTGCTTGAGTTGTTGTGTCACGTTTTAATGAATACATTTGCAAAATTAAAAGGAAATGTGTTTCTTTAAGAACATGGAACAGCAAATTTAAATGTAAAGTTTTGCGGAATCATATCTGAAATTGAAATGTAAACATAACCTACTGTGTAGGCGTAAACACTCTTCCCCGTAACCATAACAAAACGTATAAAACTCTGCTCACGATAAACTGCGGCATACAGCAAAGTGTTGTCCCTGCATGAGAAAATTACAGTAAGAAAATAAACGTAACAGGCTAAGGAAGCATAAGCAATATTTGCCATAACTTTCATATATCAACATATGGGTCAGTTTTTTTTAATACAAAAACTGAAGAATTATTGTGTAGAGCATTGTGGCCGTTTGAAACTGCTATTTGAAAATTACTACGGGCGAAAGTACCAACTATTTAAAGTTTAAGATTAAAATTCGACGAGCGAAGCTACGTGGTTTAGTACAGTATTTGATAGGCAGCCGTCAAAAGCGAATAATCTCAGTAAAAAATTGATCAGCACTTTCTGATATTTTCATTCAAAGGGCCTCAGTCCTTAGAGCGTAACTCTAAGCTATGGAAGTCTACTCCTTTGTTGTTTGTTTGTCCAATAAAACGCACACAGATTAGCTTTCAAGATGAACATAGGAACACGAGCACTGCATACACACATCTCTAGAAATGATTGAATTAACCACGACTGAAATATACAAACTGTGGCAGAAATTTTAGAAAGTGTTGTCCGCCGCACATTTACTAAAAAGTTTGACATAAGAGGACTACGCGTCAGCTTAGCGCCCCCGCTTGTTTATAATAGAAGAGAAACGGCCTTGCGAGAATAACTCAATCAAGTTTTCGATGAGATTTTATAGCAATGAGGACGAGTACATAGGACACATCTGAACATATACGATGACTAACGTTGTAGACATTAGAAATCCGAATCGTATTCACATTAGCATAACGGTAAGATTAAGATAAAAAAGGCTTAGAGGCTCATATATAAGCAGTTCAGCACTTTTGGTTAAAAAACTCATGTATAACGACAAAAACCCTACGAAAACTAGTTTAGAGTTAGATAGTAAGTAAGGTTTCAAAATTGCGGTCTCATTTTCAACGAGTGAATAGAGGAACAGATGTGGTTAAGTTCATATCAGTATGCACGCCAAAGAACGTCCCGGGGTCGGTATCGTGAATTCAGCAAACATAGCCCACTTTGCGATCCAAACCCATATATTTAAAAGTATTATACTATTTAGACTGCTAAGGACTTTGTCTGTCACTTATAGGCTATTATCTATTGCATAAGTTGACAAAAGTAACACACCTCCTAATATGGTGATTTAAAATATGTGTTTAACTGTATATTTTCGTACATATAAAAATATATATGTATGTTAAGGTATTACCATTAAAAATGTAACCTATTCCGCGCATTCCAATCGATTGCCAAGAAAATGTCATCTTTGAAGGCAACCCTCTTGCATTATTTATATTTATCTACAGGTTTAGGTGAATCGTAAAAAAGAAAGAGAGAAAAAGACTGTTATATAAATTACGTACGAAAATGAATGTTTGATGATCAACATGTTTCGTTTTTAAATTATATTGTGTTTGCATTTCAATTAATCAATTGTCAATATTTGATATTTTGTCATATCCACCACAGTGACAGTGATATATCGCTATGACAGTTGCTTATGATTTTTCTTAATAAAATTTAATTTGTGTGATACGTTTTCTCAAAAAGCAGCAAAAGAAGGAAAAAAAGACAAGAAGAAGAAGAAGAAGAAGAAGACGTTGAAGGGTAAAAAACTTGGGAACTAACAGAATTAATCACCTAAACTTTTTGTTAAAGTCATTTGCATATAAATTTTTTTTTTTTTTTTTTTTTTTTGTGAAACGCACCCATACATACAAACAAAATACATATGCATATAGACAATCACATACGTGAACATAATTCGTATCCTCCTGTATTAGGATCATTTTATTGATTGTCGAACGAAACACACAGTAACTCTCTGCCAATAACAACAACAACAACAACAACTGTCAATTGTGGGATCTTCTTGGTTTTTCTGCTTTTTCTTTTTTCTGAGCTCAAAATGTTTCAAAAGTAAAATTCACTGAAACGTTAAGCCTGCTTGCTGTTGGTAAGATGGTTGGCTAAGCAGGCAGCCAGTCATCTGGTTAACAGCAGCATCAACTCATTAAAACGACAATTTTTACAAAACTCCAACAAACAGCCATGCATCACCTCCATAGCTGCTGAAACTACAAACGAAAAAGAAGAAAAAAAAAAACTTTACCAACGTTTTTAAGGATTTCCACGAAATGTCCAACAATGCGATACATTTGCATGCGTGTATATATGCACTATGCATTTACATACGAACTCAAGTATTCGTTTGTATGCATACTATGAATTTTTTAAGTCGCATCTGCTGTACTCAGAGACGTGCATAATCACTGAAAATCCCTAAAGCACAAACAACAAGTTGAGCGTAAATTCAGCGCAATTCTATAAAATATAAATCATTCTCTTATGTTTTCAACGCCCTCACTATTTTAGAGGATAATTTTTATTCTCTTTACGTCAAAGGCTAGGCTCCGAAAGGTTAGCTTTTAGAGAAATTTGTCACATTGACCTTCTAATTTTTAGAAAGAAAGCTCTAAAAAGATTAACGCTAATCTCTCTTCATTTCTAAAATCATTTCTAAACATCTTCCAGTATTTCCCATTAGGTTCACTTTCTACTCGTAACTATTTAAAGTTCGGTACTTGATACCTATGCATGAAAACAATGGGATAAGTTTGGAAAGTACTGAACAGAATATCAGTTCGTCTAAAACCTTTTAAGCCTACATAGGATTTGAAATCTTATTGGAGCGGATCTATTTGGAATATCTTATATATTAATTGTTAAAGTACACAACTTGATGCCAATCGATAAAAAATTGAGAAACGTTAAGATTGGTTGACCTGCCTGAGTACTGAAGATAATATCAATTAGCGTAAAGAGCATCACTTCTTTCGCAGTTGTTAGGGCTCTATTAAGTTCCATTTCACATCTCATTCAAACAAGTTTATATCTGAAGCATAGGAATTGACGCATGCCAGCAAATATTGCAACTGAAGGGGAGTAAGTTTTACCGATCTGCTGAACCTTGAAGATAATATTGGTTACCCTAAAAAGTATTGTGCCCTTAATTGTTAGAATTCTATTAAGAATTACGCAAGAGCTCGGGCTAGGTTATCCTCGTTTGCTATATTACATAAGTTCGTACATTTTCCTGTAAAATCAATGCATTTTTTAGCTAATTTTCAATTCGTTTATGAAATCGTTGAAGTACGAAGCCTTCTATTTTGTCCATGAAATAAGAAGCAAGGGACTTCGACGCTGTGTAGCCAAGATTTTCAAAGCCAAACCGGCTGACAAACCATCACAGTATCTCAAAACATTACTCAATTACCCTTCTTTAAAACATTCCTTCCTAAGTTTATTCATATACGCCTGCATAACTTCGTCACCTCGTTTACTGAAAAACGCTTAAAGGGCTGAATATTCGCGACTAACTAATATTAGCTCCAATACGAAGTTCAATTGATCCTTAAATGCTTATAATTTGCTCTGTTAAACGTACTAAAAATGCTGCTAAGGTGACCATTTAATGACACTTCGACGGTCATATTCGAAGACAGAGGATGTATTAATTACGTTTGATTTGGAGTCTCTTAAGTGTCTCTAAACTCTGCTTGCAATTATTCCAGTTCTAAATTTTTAAATGGCTTTAATTGTATGTGTGATCAGAGTTAGAGTTGTGCAGTCTGTCCATCTTTTTATGCGCAATCTGGAAAGTATCTAAAGGTAAATGTGTATCTGACATACGTGCTCAATATTTCAGAACTTTAAACAGACCGTTACGACTAAATTGTCTTAAAAATATTGCGTTTTCCAAGAATTTATATACATTTTAGGCAGTAAACGGCATTACATTCCCACAAAAAATATCATATCTGACTTACTTTACGTACTTACGGATAGTTGAAATGGGTCAAGCATATATATGGAGAAAGATTTTTAATAGGTTATGTTAAGAATCGCGTTCATAAGCATAGGCATGGGCGCGGCAAGAAATTGACCGCAACCAACTTTTGTTATCTTATTTATTAAGAAGATAAAACATTCCCTTACATAATAGATGCTTGCACTTATTTTGTCAATTGTTTCGCTTGAAAAAGGCATTTATTAGGAAATATCGGTACAACTTTTTTTCATCCATGCAACCATCGATCGGTCCAACCATTGACCCATTTTCGCACTTTTTCAGCTTTGTGGATTGCGTGCCAGTCAAGCCATGTGCTACATCGACTTGAACAAGTAGTAACCCGAAGACGCTATGTACGATGAGTACATACTGACTGCGACAGAACTTCTCATTCCAGCTCCATCATTGTATTCTTGACAACTCTTGCAACGTGTTGCCGGAATGGCATTTTCAGTCAATTCGTATGGTAATCACTTGCCTCTCTTTTGTATCTCTCCCATTGCATGTAAACGTCCAGAAACAGTTGTTTCATCAACTGCCAAACTACTTGAACGTTCTTTGACAGTCTGAACTGGATTTTTTAAACCGTTGAAGCCAAGATCGATTGAGAGATGACGGTGCAGCATCACCATTAGGTAGTGTTTGATAGCATTTTTCCACAAATCAAACAACAACAAAAAAAGTAATGAATGCCAAAATTGCACTTTCGAGCTCTCCGTGATTAACGTATGCACATAATAGTGTAGAAATTCCAAAGTTTTTAATTTCTTCTTCTTCTTTTTTTTTTTTAATTCACGAATATTTTCCCAAAAAATTAATTTTTACTAATGGTTTTTCAATTTCAACCTGGTGACCTTCAAGATATCATTTGTGAACATAACAATTTGATTTGAACAAAAAGATAAGCAATTAAATGAATGTTTAACTCAAGTTCTACCTAAATTTGTGTAACTTTTAAAGGGGCAATGAAAAATTGCTATATTCTCTGATAGAGAAGGTACATTAAGTGATTTAATCAAAACACACAGTGATATCTGAAACTATTGATAAGCTTACAGTTCATTTTATATACGGTTGTAGTCTACTTAACTGAGAGTTAAGAAATATATAGGTTTTTATATAAATTGTTGAAGATGTTAAGCAATTTTTTTTTTTCCTCTTTTCTTAAAAACATCCTAAACAAGCCAAATAATAAAAAGATTCTCACAAGAAACCAAATGGAAAAAAAAAAAAAACGTATAAGTAAAAGCTGTAGATTGACATTCAGGTTCACCATTGATCTGTCAAAGCTAAGCTAAAACATATGTGGCCTTCGCATCAACGCAAACAAATACGCTCTTAAATGTATCACAAATTTTTTTTTTTGAAAGTCAAAAAAAAAGATATACTTAAAGCTTCTTCGATTTATATGCATATCATGCATTTGGTAGCATCGTAGTAATTAAGTGGTGGCTACGCACTAAGAGAAAAAGTAAAGCAAAAAAGTAAAAATAAAATATAAAATATAAAAAAATCGAAGGAAACCTAAAAAAAGCCAAAAATTAAAGGTATTACATAAACAAACAACGACGCATACAACATACGTAGAACGTATACACACGCACACACATACAGTTCTATAGCGAAATAAAGATGTGGGTAGATTCGAAAGGAAGAAAAAAGCAACAGACAAAAAAAAAAAAAAGTGGAGATAGGGAAACCCATCCAATTTAAATCAGAAACATCGATACTTCGCCTCATATCGGACAAAGGGCAACGTGATTGTATGTACGGACATATATATCTCGCTATATATATATATATATATATGTATACAAGTGTGGATACTCTCATGGTTACACATTTTTAAAATTTTTCATGTCTTCAGGTTTAGCTTGTTTCCTTGCATTTTTGTTATTGGTTTTGTGATTCTTTGCAATAACACGACACATGCCTAACGTAAATAAATTAAGTTGTTAACATGACAATTCAGCAAAACAAGGCTAAGACGTTGTTTTACAAAACGTCATTACTGTTCGTTCTTGTATTTTGTATGTTTCGTTAAACTACGGATTAACTATATATACGAAAGTATCTTTTAAATATGTTACGTTATCCGGTCCCTTCTTTTTTTTTTTTTTTTTTAATTGTTTTTCTGTTTATTTGTTTGTTTGGTTATCTAAGTATCTAAGTGGATACTAAAGTACTTAAAAAAAGAAAAGAAAATCGTATCTCATGCTTGAATGACTGAAAGTCAGTCAAAATAAATTAGCTTTTGGAAAGTTTTTTTTTTTTTTTTTTTTTTTGTTTTCCAAAAACATGTAATTTTCCACCAAAAATTTGATGCATTTCCTTTTTTCTTATTTTTGTTTTTTTTTTACGCTTAACTATCTTTACAGACCCTGCAGTCATTACAAAGTGCCGCCAAAAGAGCGGGGACTTCGTGTGCAAACTGCAAAACCACAACTACAACCCTTTGGCGGCGTAATGCGAGTGGTGAACCAGTATGTAATGCCTGTGGCCTCTACTATAAGTTACATAATGTAAGTGTTAGCGTTAACTTGAAATGAAATTAAATGAGAAAAAAAAAAGAAAACAGAAACAGAAAGAGAAAGAGAAAGAGAAGGAGAAGGAGAAAGAGTGCAAGTTTGCCAAACCTAAGTTTGCCTTCACATATATACATATATATATATACACATGTATAGTTGCTCGATTACCGAGCTCACGTAGGCGTTTTAATGTTAATAACTTCCGTTTAAATATTTATCTAATATCGGATACATTATCATGTTAATGGTAATCCTGCAACATAATGTTCACTTCTCAATGCATTAATCTCAAGCACAACCATGCACAACCGTTCGCTCATTCATTTATTCATTCATTCATTCATTCATTCATTCATTCACTGATGATAGTTTAATGATATCACGAGCTTATCGTATTCACAAATCGCATTTCGAACGCAAACATTACAATGCGCCGAACCATCACATCAAACATGACTGTGTGCTTAATGTGTGTGTGGGTGTGTGTGAGTGTGTGTATGCTTAACCGATTTCACACACCATTTACCACGTGCTATTTCCTTCTATTGCCGTTCTTTTATAAGGGATTCATTTCAGTTTATCGCAAAATCCCGTCGAACCAATCCACCCCCAAAAAAAAAAAAAA
>CCAG010023454.1:0-48959 GCA_001077435.1 Glossina morsitans morsitans
AAACATAGATATGCGTTCATAAATATGTATGCGAGTAAACGAAACTATGGATAAATGAACAGGGGGAGAGACGGGCAAAAATGTCGATGGATGGATAAGCAGACTGATCGAGTATAACACCCCGTCAGATATATGTACCTACATTATTGAATTACCAATTCATACGCTTTAGCATAATCACTGCAGTAAGAACATAATAAACACTTTCTTTTTCCTGCTAATTGTAGCGAAAGAAACCTTTTCTTTAACCACAATTCACTTCATGCAAAAAAAGAAAGAAAAGAAACCTTCTTGGTTGAACCAACTAAATGAAATAGACGGCGGTCAGCTAAAGATTAGAACAACGGATGAAAGCGGCATAAGCGAATGTAACGCTCATAAAATACTAAATGGTCTTTATTACGATTAAAACAAGCAAGAATATTATAGTCGGGCGTTAGATTCTCTAGACCACTTCACACTTAGCAACGTGTTGGTAACACCAAAAATTGCGCATTATTTTCATGGAAAAGTATATTTTTCAAGAAGGACGGCATGTTGGAGGATGTTGAAAACACCACATGGCGTGATCGAAATTTAGCAAACTTAATTTACTTTCCAAGAAATCTTTAAGTTTTTTTCATCACAAAAAAACAAAAATTATATAAGAGCTTGCTTATCACGAGAACCCCTATATATATTATAATGTTTTCATCATAAGGTATTAAAAATTAAACCTCTTTCTGTAGGGCTTATTGTTCATGACAAATCTTGTATTGAAGGGGTCCCAAGAAACAGGCCCATATGCTTCAAATTTGGTCCTCTTAATGTTTATGTCAAATTACTATTATGATAAATTAACCTTTTTTAGAATATGTAGGTTTACATTCCCTGACAATTCTTATATCGGGTGGTGTCTATAAACAATAGGCCTACGTGCTCTAAGTTCGGTAAGGTTGTTTGCTTTGTCATTTTACTGTTATCAACCAGTTTCCGCCGTCAAATATTAAAAATTGGACCTTTTTACTACATAAAGATTCAGTTTTCGTGTCAACGGTTATATGATAGGGGGTTCAAAAAGAAGAATAGACGGACAGACAAGCTTAAGCAGGTAAAAGATGAGTCTATCCTAAACACTTCTTGGTATTACAGACGTTTCCACAATCTCAATGTACTTTGTAGCACAAGTGGTGTAGGATGTGAAAACTTGCATAAACATAAATGTATAACTGAACAAAAGAGGCATAATAACATAATCTGATAAAGAATTTATAATAAGAGTCTATTCTTGCAAAGAGAGCTGATGTATTCTTTAAGATTTCTTACACAAATTTTCAAATATATCTCTTTTAATTAAAACACCTGTGTTCAGACTAAGAAGGAATGTAACCGTTTCATGCTACTTACTAACGTAATCAACAACTGGGTACTGTAAAATATGGGCAGAGATTGAATGTTTACCAACGGCCATTAATGGTTGAGTTAATAGATTATTTTGATATATTACTTAATAGAAAATGGGTTAAATAATGATCATTTAAATAGGAAAAAATAGGCAGTAACGAAGAGTATAACGTTCTCGACTTAGAGAGCAGAAACAGTTGTCGTTATAATCGTAGACGACGCAGGCATTTTCGTCATTAATACACATCCAGACGGGCTTAGAAAAGGAGAAACGAGAACAACCCTTATTTCAGTTAATGTATGCACAAACACTTTGGCAACCGCGACGTTTGCATGTTCAACGACCTCTTTTTTTTTGTAATTAAAATAAATTTAAGAATAAAAAAATTAAAAGGATTAACATTTTTTTTTCTAAGCCGATAATGACAAGCTAGCAAAAGATCATTAGAAAATTTTATTTTTTCGTTTCGTTTCGTTTCTTTTTCTTTCTTTTTTTTTTTGTTTTTTCTTTAATATTTTTGTTTAACAAGCCACGAATGTCTGTCTAAAATGTGCAACTCATTACTAAAACATTTCAAAAACTGTCATATTTTTAGAAGATTTTTTATTTTTTAGACTTGTTCAACCATATGATGGAACCTGACCAGTCATTTAGTTCGTACACATGTGTTATATTTAATTGGTTACTTTTGTAAAACTTTATTATGTTTAACTGTCACTGTGTGATGATGAACATTTTCACTACGTTCTCTTCACTAATGAACATTATAAATGCATGTCAACACATGTGTGTCTTTCTCTTTGTATATATCGTGTGTTATACTTTTTATTTTTCCTTTATCTCCTTTTTGTTTATTTTTTTATTTACCTTTTCAACTATTAATTTGTGTGATAGATATCGTATCGGCGACAACAGTGGCGGCTAGTATCAAAGCTGTGGTAATTGTTTTCGCTGGGTAAAGTTTTTTTTGCTTTCCTTTCTCAATAGAGAATCACAAATTTAACGGTACGTAACACACCAAAAAGGATCAGTGGTCGTATAAAACATTCATATTATGAGAAGCAAAATCATCATTCATTTCGCACTTATATGCCTCCTCCCTTGGTGCCATGCATACCTTGAACGATTGCATAAAAATTAGAATGTCGTAATTACTTATGAAGCAACAGTGAATTGCAAGCAGTAGCTATGCACTAACATTTAACAAGACAATAGGCAACAGCGAATCGCCCTGAATTTAAAAATAAAAAAAAAAGAAATACGAAAGCACAACAAGTGACGCCAAAAGTCAGCTGGTAACACTATTTACGCAGTAGCAAGAGAATAGCGAAAAACGTTTCTGTTGCATTCCCCGTCTTCTATAATGGACAGTCATCGATATAATACGAACAAGCGGGCAACCTCAAGAATTCGCCATTACTAATAAAAGTTTGTACAGGATCTTTCAAGGATTTTATGTCAACAGTTAATTGCACGGAACGTTTGAATATTTCATATCGTTTTTCACGTTCCTTATACCTCCTCTATCTCCCCTTAAACGACATTATCATATTGTTCTAATCGAACCACGCGACAACTCGCCGGTTTTCTCCTTCTCTCAATTCCATTACCTATACCGTAATTTTATTTTAACCTATTGGCAGATATAATACTTTACGGTCGACGACAAGTTAACTTTATCTTAATATTATTTCTTGCACGTCTGTATAGAAGACACTTGTCTACCCGTTTTTATCTATCTATTATTAAAGTAAGCTATCGTATGTAGTTCGGGGCGTCACATTTTGGGTGTACGTTTTAACTGCTTATAAGAGAAACATATCGAACGAATATTTGCGCGGGCTTTGTCAAGTTTTTATTATGTCCGTTTAATCTCAATTCTCGTCCTATACTAAGCTATTGATATATTAAAAAAAATACATTTTCTATTTCATAAAGTATAAATTTTTCTTCTTTACAAGTAAATTTTACACCTTAGTCACGCATATTAAGGATTTGAACGAATTTAAATGCATGCACAGAGATCTCGGGTGGACCAATTGTAGTCGCATTCCGTATAGAGTTCGTAGCACAAATACAATTCTATACGCAACCGATTTAAGCTCATATAGAATTGAATTGAAATTGGCTCATTTCCATATAAATTCAATTAGTTCTATGTGTAACTTAATGGAAGATATGAAAAGAAAAGTTTGAAGAAGATATGAAAAATCTTATGAGAAGACAATTGCAATAAAGTAAACAAAAATTTGACTTCCCAGCAAAATATTTAGATGAACAAAGTAAAAGCACTATAGTGAGAACACGGCCCACCATTAAATACCCTACACCGCCCTACAGATACTGAGACATTCAGTTATGCAAAGCAAGTGAGTGTGTGAACTTTCACAAAAATATCTCAACAAATGCGACCTCCATGTTGAACACAAAAATGCATGGATGGACAAACGGACAGAAAATCTTAGGTAAAAAGTATCTCTATCCTAAGCCCTTCTGCGTGTTACGTACGTGCGTACAAACTTAATATACGTTGTACCACGTGTGGTGTAGGGTATAAAAATGTCGATAAACTCAAATATATCACTGAACTAGAAAAGCATAAAAAGATAATCTAGCAAAGTGTTCATATTAGCAGGCCATTCTTTTGAAGAGAGCTTTTCGAAGATGTACAAATCTTTAAAAAAATTTTCAAATATATCTCTTTTAATTGAAACACCTCGGGTCAGACTAGAAAGAAATGGAACCTTTTCGTACTATTTAACTCAATCAACAACGTCAAATAGGAGCAGCAGAGCAGTTACATTTGTTGTATTAAGACTACTTTTTTATGTTATGCATGGATTTTTGCATGGGTTATTATTTTGGAACATAGCAACACATATCATGGATTCAGCATAACTAAAATATGCATTGTTTTGTTATACCCTACGGTACTTTGGTTTGTGCGGATGCATACAACACTCACAAATACTTGAGATGGAACCACTTTCCGTCATACCAATTGATGCAGAACGTGATTCTAGAAGCTTCTCTCCATGTCTTGTATTTTTGTGTTCAATCTGCAGGGCGTACTTTTTGGGATATTTTAGTGAAATTTGGCACAACGATGTGTTTTGATCCAAGCACGACCGCTATTGAAACTGGGTCACATCGGCCCACTTTTCCTTCCACTCCGCATGTAACGTCTTAGTTATCCGCATGAGTAGCCTAAAAGGCAAGATTCGCAAATGCCAAGTCAATGATCGCTAGTTCAAATCTGAAGTCCGATAAAATTTACCGACTGAACACACCCACTAGACTGCAGCCATACACTCCCTATCTCTTTCTCTTCCCTGATTTCTTTCTGACCATCTCGCCCTGTTGCACGAATAGGGTACATATACTAAGTGTTTGAGTTATAAACAAAGAAAACGTGAGACTAGATTCCGCAAACTTAAATTAATAAAAGTAAGAAAGGTGTAGACTTAAAATTGAATGGAATAAAATCAGGGCTTAATGTGACTTTATAATCCTAAATAAAGAAGATTCTGTATATAAATAAAAGTGTAGGTGTCCATATTATTTAACAGGTAGAATTGTGCGTATATAGCCAGCCGGAAGTTGTTGCACAAAATTGGTTCACCTTAGTCCCAGCGGTGGCGGTAGGAAGAATTTGGTCGCCGTGGAGCGTGCTCGAGGCATACGGATTTTGTACGTCACAACGTAACCATAAAAATTAAAAGCTTTTTGACCTTAATGATTTATAACTTCTGGCAACTTTGAGCGTACGGTTCGATTTCGTTCGATTTATATGTTTCGCTCAGGAACACAAAAAAACAAAAAAAAATTGTGAAAATAAGTACGATGTAGGAATGATGAAGTTTTTGAAAATATTGATTTAAAAAATTTCGTTTCAAATTGTTGAAGATCGATGGTAGAAGCGATTAAATTTATTAATTAGATGGCCACACAATAAACAAACAAGTCTTAACCTATCATAGTATTCACCCTGATTACGTATATATATGCATACTTCTAGGTCTAGGTCTGAAGAATATTTCTATGCGATACAATGGATTTCGGCAAATCTAGTTTTCAGTGCTTGATATTGAAACTACCTTTAAATCGTAAACACTGATATCAGATGAATTTTACTATGCATTACATAAAAGACTTTAACCACTTGCTCAAGTTTTAATTCTATGAGAAATGTGTATGAACAGCGACTCATACCAATTAATTTTTTAATCTAAGGCAAAATTGTAACACAAATATAATAATAAATCTTAATAACACTATTTAGCCCGTTTCAAACACAAATGCACTGCATCGTATATCAAAGAAAACAAATGTAACTTAATACTTAAACAACTTAAGCAACAAAAACGAAAGAACAATATATATATATATATATATATATATATGTGTGTGTAAGCTAATGAAAGAATACAAATCAAATGGACCACCCATTATGATGCAATTGAAATGCAACAAGTGAGTTTCCACTTGCCACCCACACGCACGCATACATAAACGGAACGAACACAAGAAGAAATAATTCGCACAGTGAAATAAATACATGAAAGCTAACAATACGTTTTGCAGGGTAGTGATAAGCATTTGACCCATGCTTTTTTTTCTCTTTTTTCTTTTTCTTTTTATTTATCCAGCAGCAACAACAAAATAAATATCAACGGCAATCTTTATTATTACAGAAATCTGAGCTACATTCAAATACGTAAATTTCGCAAGTGCCACAAAACAGCGAACTAATAATAAGGGAACAACGATGAGAGAGACGAAGGAGAGTAAAACCAAAAGAGAGAATATATTTGGGTGGTCTGATCGGTCATAAATGCAACACTTATGCATACACAATTCAGGCCCCAAATTTCAAAGCTTTTCTATAACTCTTGCAGTGCAACATCACCAATACCATTAACGTTCACAACTACGTTGTAGTCTTGTATCATTGTTATCATCAGCAATATAGTGAATACATTGTTTTTATTTTGAAATTATGCAATACGAACGCACTCTCTTACTTTTTTATACCCATCCCCGAAGGATGAGGAGTATATTCATTTTGTCAAAACGTTTGTAATGCCAAGAAGGAAGCATCAGAGACCCCCCAAAGTCTATATATTCTTGATCTGGCGACGCTGTAGCATTTGTGCACAAAAATGGAAAAATTGACCACGCCTACCCTTTATTATAATGTATCAAAATTCAATTATTTTTCGATACCCTTATAACGCGCAGAAACAAGCTTCAAACACCCCATAAAGTACAAATTCTTAGCCAGTTTCTTAAATCTTGAATGCACCTAAATATGTCCGTCTGTTCATCTGTCCATTCATCTGTTTGCGCAACTTGGTAGTATTTGTGGTAAACATTCTCTTGTTACCGAAAATCAAAATATCGCGTACAAATTTGCAAAAGAATTTGGAATTGACCTATATTTTCAAACAAGACGCCTATAACGCCCACATGCCTATACGACAAAAACTTTTGTTTTGGAAGCTGCGCGCATTCCATATTATAGAACACGAAAATTTTGTTGTTCCACGTCTTTTGTCTTTTTTAGGATAACGGTGATAGGCATAAAAAATTCGGTCCCGGCCGGAATTTAATTTTCTCACTTGTTTTTTATTCCGATAACTAAATGTATTCGCTTATGCACAATGTTACAACGAATAGATCTATCTGTGATCTATAGTTATACTGTCTCTCCCTTATTCTTTTTCTCATTTGCTCTCTCGCTCTCTCTCTCTCTCTCTCTCTTTCTCTCTCTCTCTCTCTCTCTCTCTCTCTCTCGTTCGTTTAGCGTAGCCTTTGAGACTTGTGTGTTCATTGTAGCTGTTGCTGTTGCTGTTGCTTTTGTTGTCTGTGCAATTACTTTAACCGTCTTATTTCAATCTAACGAGGTGTTTAGCATAAAATGATTTAATAATCATAATTCCCGTCGCGAACTAATAATTTGTTTAGCTCAGGCCTGCTAGTGCTGCCGCCCTTTTGCTCCTTTGTTACCCAAGCTTATGACTGACTTTGCTTGTGCAAAGTACAGATTTCCTTTACTTGTTGCCAGTGAAGAATAGAAAAGAAAAAAATAAGTTGAAAAAAAAAGCACCGGCCAACATAGCATAACACATAGCATATGCTATGGTTTGTAGACCTCCCTCATAGGCATAGTTGCACGATCCCTTGTTAAATTTTCTAAATACGTATAAATAAACAGCATGCTTGAATAAGGCTATTGTGGGTGATCATACATGAATGAATGACTGAATGAATGAATGAATAACTTTGAGTTCAGGTAAAGTGTTTTTCAGTGCTTGTGCGTTTATAACCAACAGCCAACAGACAAATGCCTATAAATTATTATCTGCTCTTGTGTGTTGTATTTAAACACATTATTCAATTGTAATCGCACTTTGCTCATGTAGATGAAGGCAGATAGAAAGTGTTTCTATATAAATGTATGCGTGCTTCTCTTCCATACCTAACCTTTGCCTGCTGGCTAAACTATTCTGTTTCGTCTTGTGCTGCTAGCTTTCATAAAAGGATCGTCATTTATTAAAATGTTTTCATTTCTAAATGAAAACGTGTCTTTTTTATTAAAATTTATGAGAAAAACTTTACATATGATTGAATTTATTGGACTTTACACCAACACCTCGTTTGTTACCGCATTTAATCGGCGCTTAAGGAAATATTTCGCCTTTTTTTTAACTTCAACACATTAGGAAAATTTGACGTCGGTGCAATTTGTATTCTCTAGTGGTGTAGGTGTTAAAATTAGAGTAGCGGCATTGCTTTCTGATAAATTACGTTTTCTGTTAACATTGATTATTATGCAAAACACAAATTAAAAGAAGTTTATGGTTTCTTCGCAATGTAGTAAAGGAAAGATTTTTGGTTTCTTTTCTGAAGTAGAGTGAGAATGACAAAGGAAGGCTTAAAAAGCCCGACACAAATTTACTTTTGGCCACGATTATTAAGTTATTGTACACACGGTCATCAGATCAAAAGCAAGCAAATATCAATTATTCGCATTTTATTACAATGCAATGAGTCCACATTAAAGTATTAGTTGCTTGCACGTATTTTGGTCACTGACATCTGTTGATGAAAATGAAAATGTAATGCGAGGTGTCATTGGACAATTAGCGGTTAAATTCTATGATTTCGACCTCTCTCTACACAAAATAACAGTTTTCCATTTACTATTATTCAGTTATTCGGGGTATACTGACGCTTATTATGGAACGATTAAAATTGCATTTTCGACGTTCATCACAAATCCGCCGCGGAAGCCCATCATATCTGAATTGTTGGTCTTGGTTTCAACGATTTAAAAGTGGTGATGTTGATGTCAACGACAAAGAACGGCCTGGAAGACCGAAAAAGTTCGAAGACAAGGAATTGCAAGGTTTTTGACCGAAAAACCCAGAGAAGAACTTTCGAACGCTTTAGCTGTTGATGAATCAACTGTTTCTAGATTTTTACATGCGACGGGAAAGATCCAAAAGGGAGGAAAATTCACTACCATACGAACTGATCGAAAATGCTATTTCGAATCGTTTCAACATCGCAATTTCGTTGCTTGTTGGCGATGAAAAGTGGATGAATTACGACACTGCGAAGCGCAAAAAGTCCCATGACTTTTAACCAGAGGAGCCATCCACATCGACATCGAAGCGGAATAGTCATGGCCATAACATTTGGTTGTGCACATGGTGGGATCAGCAAGCTGTAACGTATATGCAGAAAATGGGTCGTTGATTAGATCGTTGCCAAACCAATATCATTCTTTCCACACAGTATCGCTATGTTGCCAGAAAGATGGGAAAAAGTTGTAGAGAATGATGGAAAATGCTTTTTTCAAGTGAAAAAGTTATCAGAATACGTAGAATATGATCTTTCTATGCCTTGCTTTGATTATTTTAGATAAAGTTGAAATAACTTAAATATGCTTCGTAAGATTTGTTTAACTCAGATTTAGTGAAATTCCATTAATTTATGATTATATCAGTTTAGATTAGAGAATCAAATTACATTCAGGTTAAAGGTACGTTTATGTTAACGTAGATTAATTCATATAAAGAAATAACTTTTTCGCTAAAGCAAACATTTGCTCTTTTCTTGAAAATGGTTCTCGCTTGTGCATATATCTTCAACTCCACATATATCCATATATCTTCAACTTTTCAAATATGAGACATAAATCAGCGGATCCGGCCGAGGCTTACAATTAATGGAAGAAGGAAATAAAAACAGATCAGATACGAAACAATAACTAGCTATATTCACTAATAACATCCTTGACCCTATTCCCCTTTTTGTAGCTACGAAGAAATTTGTGCATATGTGATTGTGCCTCCTATCCTATCAAATCAAATCTCAGCAAATCAACAAGGCAAAGGCCTTGCTGAAATCGCATATTGGAATGGACTATGGATATCAATTTTTTTGAAAGATAAGTTGAAAGCCCGCTCACTTGCCAGGAATGGCAAATAATTGCCATCAATTTTTATCATAATCATTTCTTTTGCGTGCAGTTGCGCAGTAGTTGGCACGAAACGTTATGGAGTTCACGAAAGTGTTCACATGCAGGTCTTTAGTTTTATATTTAACAACAGGCTCTTTTTCCTTTCTCTGATGTACATTCGATACTTATAATTTATCTCATAAATTGTAAAAGTCACGGGTCGGAATGCTGTAGCGATCGTCACTGAAAGAGTACGTAATCACCTCCTTATTCCATGCTTTGGTTGAATAAAAACGTCTATCTTTTACAATTTTTTGACCAAGATTTTTACTTATTTAGTTTACAGTCAAAAGCGATGGGGGAGGGGCTGAATTCGATCGAAGATCGTCCAGATTCGTCCAGATATAAATTGCAAATAAATATTTCCAATGTCAAATGCAAAAAACTTTTGCGACATGCTTAAGAGGCAGTATAAGTAAACGGCTTGTTCAAGCCCAGAGAGTTGAGTCGTAGCCTTCAAGCGGTGTGAAGTGTTGGGAAATGAGTTGAGTGTTGAGAAAACTTCCTTTAACTATTTAAATAACTTTCTAAATAAATAGTAAATAGTTTTTCTAATTTTATCAAGTTAAAGTTTAGTAATGCGACACAAATGAGAGAACATTAGATATAATATGCGAAGGGGGAAGCTTACAAAGTGTTGTTTTAAATTAAAACGAAGAAAAGGAAACAGATGACATAAAGACGCTGTTTATCGTTATTATTCAACAACTACAACCAGACCAATCAGTGACAAAAATTGACAAAAAACTTAAAAAAAACTACGCATTTTATGCAACACGTACCTAAAGTATCCGCGCAGTTTAACATCATAATGGAAATTCGCTAAGAATAAGTTAATGAAGTAGTATGGAAAGTTAAGGACCAATGGGATAAAAGATGCGTTCGGCTTACGAAGTAGAGTAGAGGCTTTCGAGCAAAGAGTGGGTAACCTGTAAGTTAGCAGTGTAGCATGTCATGGGGCCTCCGATTATGCGGTACATTATGAAGAGTGGCAGGAAGTGTGCCAAAGAGGGAAACTATCTGAAACCAACCATACTAAAATTTGATGTCTCGTCTATCTTACGTAAGCAAACATACTGCAATGTATGCTGAAGCAGCTGCAAGTTAATGCATTCGCAAGTGGACGTATAGACGCGACCAACGCTGATCGTTTCCGAGACAGTTAGTTTCACACTTACACGAGAAACTGCAAATTTTCCATAAAACATGCCACACTACACTACTCGCAAGTCAGTGGTGCAAACCTTAGGGAACCTTAAGGAACATTAAAAACAATAGGTAACAAAGGAGTTTTTTGCAGGCACATATATGCTAGCGCTTTGCGTTCGTCTCGATTTGTATCCAATCCTGCAATATGTCAAATTTAGAAAACGAATCAAATCACTTTAAATTTCGGTTAACTTGCGTTAACCGAACGCAATCAGCACAAAACCACTTTTAATAATAGCTAAATGGACTTTTCGTCAATCAAATGATTATTTTAACTGAACTTAATGAAAACGATTTACATCGACATGATAGAAGAATTCGTTGGATATTCGAGATGAGTGATGGTTAGTGTTTGAGTTTCTTTCTTCCGGATGCCAGCAAACCAAATAGTCAACTAGAAACTTTATTCAATTGAAACGTTTTAATTGGCAGAGAAAAAAAAACGAGCAAAATTCATGTCAAGTGTCGAATTAATATCAAAGTAAAAAAAGTTTGCTAATTAAAATTCTTTTCTAAAACAAATAACAGTTGCTTGCAATTCTTGAACGCACACCTACATACAATATGGAATTGAAATATTTATATAATTACTGGATTCTGTTTTGGCACACACAGACCTTTCTACGAACCAGCTAATTAAATAATAATCTTCTTGTCATTATACTCTCTCGCTCTTTCAGTTGCAGGATATGAACTGACAACGGTTATGGCATAACAATCACAGCTTTCACAAAAAGTAAAAAACAAAAAAAAAACAAAAAAAAAGATAAAAATTAAAAAAAGAAAAAGAAAAAGAAAAAATTCAAAAAGGTTCTAACAAAAATTCATATAATGCAAACATTGTTTGCTTGTTAAACAGAGATTCCAGCCGCTCTCCTCAGTTCTGCAAACGTCGCTTTGAACGAAATAATGGCATATTCATAAACACTCATTTCGTGATAATTTATTAAAATATAGGCAGTCACACGAATACACATACGTTCTTTCTCTTTTTATGTGGCATATTATACTCACAAAAATGTTTTCATTAAAATCTAATGAAAATTAAAAAAGTACTTCTTCTTTGTTCTCCGAGAATATATATTTATTTATATAACCCAACAGTATAGTATATTCATTACAATGCATTCATAAAGAAAAGCTTCTACATCGGCGATCTAAAAAGTCTACGTTCACAACGGCCGAGCAGATTAAGCTTATGAAGACCTTTGCTCTGCTAACATATTTTATATTACTTGTCTAAGGACCAACCAGCTCAGATATTAAAGTATTCGTTCAAAATCTTGATAAACTTACAGGAAGGAAAACATTGTAGTTTTTTTTCGCTCGTGATTCCTCCCTCTCTACACCTGGTTTTAATAAATCCTTAACTTTTTATAGAAAGTAATTATCGGCCGATTGACGACAATTTGGTTGATATTTCTATTGGAAAGGTCATTAAAACCATTAATCCAAAATCCAATAAAGTCCTTCGGCATAAAGCAACTAAGCATAGCATTTCTCGGTTCATGTTATTGCAGATTTGTGAGGAAGTGAACCACAACGATCCCATTTTAGACTTTCCTCCCATCCCATTAGTGTTTTATATGTTGGGAGCTATTATGTAAAGGCCTTTAATTCGGTTTACTCCGCCTCTCTGTAAAGTCTACCGACTAAAATTTTCTCCAGTTTCTCTAAATCGCTTTATATGTGTTCGATCAAAGAGGAGAAGAGAAACTTAGCTACTTTACTTGCTGAAGGTCAGTTGGCATCCGTAAAGAAAGGAAAACAATTTTCTGGAACTTTTACAAATCACACTCTACTTCTTATCCATTCGAATGAATTAAGAACGTTGCCCTCTGGGGCAGGACAAGCGAAAAGTTCATTGAGTTTTACAAATGTGATATGAAAAAAAAGTTTTCAATGGTTACTTGGTACTCTTAAAACACGAAACCCGATTGTTATTTCGGAGTATACTCCAAAAGACAAATCATTCTCTTATAGTTCGTTTATGCTGAGAGTGATCTCAGTGATCCGATAAATTGATTTTACTCAAAAGCAGAGAGTCCTTATTCGGATCCGGGATCCGAAAGTATTAAACGTCTAATTTTTCCATAAATATACAGGCATATAAACATATGCTAAGGAACGAAAAAAGAAGGTGTATGAAAATGTTAAAGAAAAGTTATTGACTTCTCAAGGAGCAAGCAATTTACGATTCCATTTGCTACCAAAATTTTAACTAAATAATACAAAACTATGTAATAGTATAAGTGCTTACGCGAAAATTGTACTTTCATTTCTGTTTTCTGCAACGCGACCACTTTTGATATTTTGTTCTCGCGATCAAAGAAACAAGCGAGCATAGAACAATGCCAACTCGGCAATTGATGAGGCATAAAGCGAGAGAAGTAATTGGTTTTAACATTTTTTATGCAATGACTTCGAAATTTTCTGCATTGTTTTAAATGCCATCGTGCCATCGCTTTACTAAGGTATTTAAGATTTCAAGGCGCATTGTAAAAGGACTTTCGACGAAAACTCGCTGAAAACTCTTCTGAATGACTATTTCATACGCTACAAGAAAGGATAAGGAAAGTAAGCTGCCTATGATTTGCAAATAATTTAACCAGAACTTTACAAATTTTATTGCGCTCTCGTACGATCGTATCTCGTGTCGATATTCCTCCACAGAGTTACCGGAAGAACAATTTAAGTTTCTTAAGACTCTCAGATATAACTCAAAATATAGAATATATTTAGAACTCGGCTAAAGTCTCGCAAAGTTCTAGTTACTCGATTTCGTGTTTGCAGCTCATTAAGTAGTCGTTCGTTGCCTATGCTATAAGAAATGTTTTATTTACATATATATGCATATAGATTATATATGTGTGATGGCTTATTTTACATATAGATATATCTTTTAATATAATTATTATAAGTGCGTGGGTGGAGATATGTACGTATATTTATGTTACTGCAATTGACATTTGCATTTGTTTACTGTTCAGATAACACAGTATGTGAGTGTTATTTTTTTTTTTTTTTTTTTTTTTTGATGGAGCTATTTTTTGGTATTTATTTTGCCGCCATCACACATGTTGGCACCTCCTTTTTTACAGCGTACACATGCTTTTAAACTGTGTGGGGCGAGTTCACAGACAAATATGCCTTCTCGGGTCTTTTTTTAAGCAATTTTCCATTGTTTAAGTGGTAAACAAAAATTTTATTCATTGACTTGTGGTTGCGCCAGTGGAAAAAAAAAATAAAGGAAAAATGCATATATAATACATATCTATGAATACGTGTGTGAATGCATAAAAACAAAACATTCTAAAGACTTTGTGACTTTGGGTAAATGACAACCAACATTTTTCGTTTTTGTGAACAATGAGTGTCAGTTTTTTAATTAGCTAATATCTTAAACGCAAAGGATAATGAAGCCTGCATTGCGAGCATTCCAATATACCTAACATAACTGCGCCTACATCTGAATATAAATGTACGCTTTTATATCAATGAACTTTATATGAAATTGATTAAAATATAAGATAAAAAATAATTTTGTAACTAAAATCTATTCCCATGGATCAAGTCTACCCACATATATTGCACTTACTATCACTGCTTGGACTGTTTGCAGCGACTATCGATGAGGTGTAGTTTGCATACTTGCAATTCGGCATGAACCGAAGCACCCTTATCCTGCTAAAGCAGTGATGCGACGGAGTTAGTAAGTATTAGTGATAATATATTTAATTGTTTTTAGAATCACTAACCCTGGCATGTAGATAATAAATTTGTGATTTTATTGATATTTTCCATCCCGCGTACGCATTATAAATTCTTAACCGGTCCGTCACCAAATTGAATTGTTGGAGAATACATAACTTTGAGTTGCAGCGAATAACAACAGCTGTAAAACAATATTTCGGGGCTGGATACATGTATTTTAACAAAAAAAAAGTGCTAAAAGCACTAAAAGCACAAACTGATGTTAATGTTCGCTGAATGAATTTGGCAAATCACTGTGGATAGCTAGTTGAAAAGACACTTTATTGCATGACGGATTCAAATGCATCTGTGGTTCTTCTCTAGTCCCAGTGTCGTTCGTTTACAGGAGTCCATTATACATTATAGCCAGGTGATTCCATCAAATACAAAATATGAGTTTGGCCATACTCGACTTTACTATCAATGTCGATAGCTCGTATGACAGGGACTACGATTGCACTCAAGACTATTAAGATTAAGTTTATCCATATTCATCAAAGTGCACAGGTAAGATATGCCTAGTGTATCGTACTGGATAGAGCCTACGCAACTTTAAAGATGATATCAGCGCGAATTTTTTTGAACTTTATATACGTCGAATTATGTACATCGAGTGTGTTTCGCATGAACGGTCGGTTTTCCTATTTAAATCGCGTACAAATGCTGCTGAATCATGACGAGTGATGTGAATACAAATGAATATCTATGAGATCCCACTCAAAATAAGTTTGCTGATTAGTGTCCTGGACGCCAAGAGAACCTCACAGTGGAAGACTACCAAGAACAGTTGACGCAATTAAGCAAATGATTACAGAACAAACGTCCACACTATGTTCAAAAGCTTGGTAAAATAATTTTAAGTATAACGAATGCCGGTTAACACCGATTATAATCGATAGGGGCAGCGAAGATTCGCAAGAAATCGGTCCTTCTCTTAATGGATTTAAAAGATCAATGAATGCATATTCAAAACATGTATTTATTTGCATTTCCAATAATGTTAGCTACGACCCCTAAAATGGTTCAAGACTTAATAATATGCCCAATAAGCTTCACAGAAAAATATTTTTATTTTTTCTTAGCAACCGAAGAATTTTATTAAACCTCATCTCTGATTAACAAAAATTAAGTATTGCAAGAATGTTGTAGTAATTGCTAGAAGCAAAGTGTTACCGTTTTCTTCCAAAAGTAAATATAATTTTCAACCTCCTTAGCAACTGGTTTAACATGACCTAAGTAAATAAATTATACAGAGTACCATAGCTCCACAAATATCTATTAATAAAATTCTCCAAATTTCATGTACATGCATTTTTCTAGAATTTTTCTGCCGAGCTTCTCTCAACCTTGAGTGAAATATTAATACGTAATTGATAATATTGTGGTTATAATCAACAAGCGACGAACATTGCTGCATTAACGTTTAAAACATGTAAAACAGCAGGACATTGATTTAAACATAATGAAAACAAGGATAACACACATATGCACAATCAATATGTAAGACAACTACACATGTATTTAACGGTAGTATAACACATTACATGTTGAACTACACACAGAAAATTTCACACAGCCGTACAGCTATCGTAACCAAGCGTTTCAATTGTTAACAGCAACTACAATATGTAGTCGTGTCAAACGCTTTAGGTGTCAATGTAGTTGTATAAGTCAAAATCAATTGCAAAAACTTGTATGTTTAAAATTGTAAATCGTTTGAATCGTCCCTACTCCAAAAACCGAAACCCATAGGTAGACATTGACATTACTGTTGTAAAAGCACACATGTAAACACATATGTGTATTACAAGTTGGCATGGGCGTGGGTGGTTGGGTGGTCACCGTAATATTGTCAATTGTTTAACCGCAATTATGTGGCCAGACAACGGCAAACTACCAAATATACTTATGTTTTACTCTACATATTCACTTTCTTTCTCTTTCTATTTTCTCTTTCCACTCTCCGCTTTCTCTCTCTCTCTCTCTCTTTCACGCTTGCTTTCTCTCTTTTTCTCCTTTTCTTCGTTTTGCTTCTTCTGTTTCTCTGATTTCCTTTCCCTATCTACACCCTACCATGATAGTCAGTTGTGTGTAAGTTTGGATTGTTGTTTGTGTGTATAAATGCGTAGACAAGGCTTGCAACGAACGCATAACATTACGGTTAATGCACTTTTGTGCATTTATGTTAACATGTTGTAGCTCATTATGTTTTAAATACCAACACCTATCACATCAAACACACAAACGCATACACACACGCACAAACAAATGCACGTCCTTGCATGTTTACATCAAATACATTGAATCTATTTTCAAATAAAATTGATGATGTGTTGTCTGCATAGAAGTTACATATGTTTTTTCACCATGTTTACTCTTGTTGGGTTTAAATTTATTGATTCCTGCTCATTAAAAAGTAGATTTTAAATAATTCACTGTTTATTTATTTAATTATTTGTTTATTTATTTACACATGAAACTCAGCTAAAATAAATTGACAGCCGAACTCAATTCACTCTTAGAAGTAAATCTTATCCTAATTACTATTAAAAACCAAGACAACGTATATAAAGAGAAGTAAAGAGAAAAAATAATAATTCATTCATAAATAAAAGGAAAAAGAAGAAAAAAGCATGTACACGTCTAGCATAGAGACACACCCACAAGCGGTACAGACCCATGCGAGCAAACTCCTAAACCATTGCAAAAATGCAAAAGCTTGACAACCGGTAACAGTAAACAACACCAGTTAATTTTCGAATCATAGTGAGATGTTGGAATTGCAAGTTAGTTTAAATAGGACATAGGCAAGTCGCGCAAATTAAAGATAACCGTTTTGATAGACTTTAAAGAGTGCGATATCGAGATTAAGTGATAGACACCATTTAAATTTCTGCAAACAACTCTAAACGGATTGAACAACTTATGATTGTAATTATATTGACTAAACTTAATGAAGATAAAACTCCTAGAAAAACGGTTAGAGACATTAAAGTTTATCCCGCCAAGTAATGTGTGCGAATCGAGAGTGCCATTTATTACCTTAATTAAGAAGGAATAAAGAATAAAGTTTCTCAAATAATGTAAGGCTAACAGAAACAGTCCATTTTCATAAGGAGGCAGATTGGCAAGGCGCTCCCAACCCAAATTCCAAAGGACAAACGGCAAGAATTGCTTTTGAACGGATTCAATTGAATCTACATAACACCTATAGGAAGGAGATCACACAACAGAGGCATACTCAAGTATTAGTCTAACAAATCACATGTATAGCGCCTTTTGTTATGTAAGGATCCTCAAGCTCTTCGGACCACCTCTTAATGAAGCCTAGCGCGGAACTAGTTTTACTTAATGCAAATGCTCTATATGCAAATTAAAACGAAATCTTTGGTCGAATAGAAGCCCTAATTCTTTGAACGAATCTACTTTTTCTAACTTGTGTGCATCGATGAAATACTCAGTATTGAATGACCTTCTCCTTGAGAAAGGATGCTTTTTGGATTTTGTTAGATTTAATTTCACAAAATTTACCGAGCACCACGTAACCAAATTATTTAAGTCAATTTGAAGCTGATACGATTACGATTCCAAGGAGAAGAAAAAAACAGTTAATGCACATTAACATATGGCTGCATTTAATCAACGGCGGGACATCATTAATGTGTTGAATAAATAAAAAGTGCCCTAAGTGGCTGCCTTGGAGAACGACAGACATCACGAGAAATTCATGCGAGGTGATGACCAGAGGCGTGGAAACCAGAGGCGTGAAGTTCGAAGATTAATAAGTTATGGTTAACTAAGCTTTACGCTTTACTAAAGTCAGTATATACGACATACCTACGAGACCCTTGAAAATATAGCAAGCAAACTGTAAGAGATTCATAATCTTAATCTTGATCTTAAGTTCAGAAAGCCATGCTGGAATGGAGAAATCTATGATTTGATAGCAAACGCTAAATGCTGAGTAACAATTCGTTCAAACAATTTAGGTAAGACAGTCAAGTTGGCAATGCCTATATAGTCCTCAACGTGATGTCTGTCTTCACATTTGTGAGGTGGAATATGGAAACTACTCCTCCAACACAAACGGAAAACACACAATTTCAAGGACTGATTAAAAACCTTTGAAATAACTCTACTTACCTTCTCAGACTAAGATTTGCGTATACCCTATGGAATGCTATCAGGCCGAGGAGCACAACTATATTTTAGAGATCTCAAACCATGTAAACCGTCATTTTCTGAAATGACCAAGTTAGGCATCGAAATCGGGTTAGTGATCTGATATGGAAAACCGGATTCAGCCGTTGAAAAGTTTCATCGGAAATATTTAGCAAACAGATGTGAAGAACCCTACGACAAATATATGGAGATTTTTTTTTTGGAGTTAAAAAAATTTTCACGATTAACAAGCAGTGAAGATTTTATCAACTGAAGGTATCTGCAATAACATTGGTGGTTGAGGTGATTAAATATATGCCTTGCAGCAGAGTGGGCGAAGTAGCCGTAAGCAGAACCACATTTCATAAATTTTTGGAAAATTTTTTCCTCCTATATTTGTAATATTTAATTCTCTTTTTAGATTTTATTGCAATGTTTATATTACGAGCTACGGTAACGATGGGGGAAATGCTAATGTTCTTTGTAACCAAGGATGGAACATTCGATACCGTAACCGAAATCGCCAAAAAGTTTTATCATTGACGATGAGAACGAAAAGGAATGGTGGCGAGCAGCACGGATAGACATATGAGATTTAGACGAAGACGGAGATGAAGTACCGCATGCTACACTACAATTTGATCTTTTACAGGCTGAAGAAGAAGATGAGTGCTCTAGCTAGCGCCACTCATCGAATATTGCTTTAATTTTTTGAAATTTTTCTCACAATGTGATAAAATCGAATCTTCGAAAAAATTCGGAAAAACCATTCCTTGTCTCCGTGCAAACCTTATATCATATATATTAGGTTGGTGCATAATAATCAATCGCTTTTAAATGATATCAGCCAGCGTTCTCGAACATTATTTATTATAGAAAAGGAAACATAAAAATTCAAAAGCAACATTTTTAAATAATTAATCCGAAACGTAATCACATCTTTTTCTACACCTTTCCAAACTTTTTGAGACGGCGAAAAAAGATCGAATGGTCCTCCGAAAAGTTCGTTAAGATCGCGAACTGACCTCGCTGCTTTTCTTTCTCAGAATGCTACAACATATTATGACCTATGATTATCGACACGCATTTTTATAACATTAAAGTAGAAAAACATTTTCATTCATAAATTTATAAAATATTGTAAATTTTTATTAAAACATAGCACGTCAAAGAAACGCCTCATAATTATGCACTAATCTATTAAAAATTATGATAATTATTTTTTATTTTATCTCAACATTTTTTATAATAGTTTTACGTTAAGCCCCCTCTAATGATTCCTTTTAGCAGAGTTAATTAGCTTGGACATAAACCACAATTATTTCCACACCACAGTAATTTCCAAATTTTTGCGAACGAATATTTAGAACCACATCTTTTGCTTTCTGACGAATTTATTCAGTTCCAGAATATGTCAGATTACGTTTCCGTAAACACTTAACTTACAGTCGATCAAATAATCTGACTGATGAATCCGTAAAGCCTGACGCAAATTATTTAATTTTAATAATGGAAACTTATTTGGTGTGTGTTGTACGTTATGAATAATAAGAAAAAACAGGGTAAGCAAAGAGCTTCACAATTTTTGTCGCATAGGCGTGTGGATGTCGTAGGCGTCGTAGGCGTATCGTTTAACGGGTTTGGGTCATTTTTAAATTCTTTTGCAAATTTCTAGGCGATATCTTCATTTTTGCGAACGAAGGAATTGAATTCGATAGCTTCATATGTACGGTCAGGATAATGTTTACAACAGACATTGCACAGACGGCCAGACGGGTAGACGGGCAGACGGGCATGCTCAAATCGATTAAACATTATTAAACATTATTGAACTGTTGGTAACATGTCAAAATTAAGCAAAGTTCAACAAGGTTAACATAATTAAACCATCAAACACGGTTTTCCACATCACCCTTGAGGTACTGTGATAGGCGAAGAAAAAGAGGAACGTTTCTTGGTTGCTGCTAAAATAGCTATGGATTACAATTGTACTAACATCCTCAACACGGTTAAAAATGCTAAAATTTGACATATTACCTACTGATAGGAAACACAAGACTCCTTGGTTCGTTCCAATTGGGTAATTGACGATGCTATGAAATATTTAAAAGACAGACGTATGCAGAAAAGAGGCCCAGATCCTTTTCAAGGTTACAATAATAAAGTAGTCGTTCCTCCTTCAGCAATAATAACGGTAAGAGCAACAACATCAGCAAAAACGATAAAAACAAATCGAACAATAAAATCTCGAACTAAGAAATCCTCAAGTTATGGTTCGGATGATGAAGATTCAGGTGATCAGGCTTTTGCTAAAGGTCAATATATATATATACATTATATAACTATTAGCCTTAAAGTCGTTCTTAGTGTAAATTAAAAACGTCAGGATTGAGAGCACTACTGAACGAAAGCTGAAAGCAAAACCTATTGTTTGTGATCAGGTCGCAATTAATGTGAAAATATTTAATTATATCCTAAGTTTGTGCGGATGTACGTAATACCCAAAAGCACTGTGAAGATAGATCCCCTTTTTATATTACGCTAACTGATTCAAATTCATTTCCTGAAGCAAGCTTACATCTGATGTCTGACATCTTTCTATGTGGTTTTGTTTTCAATCTACAGCATATAATTTTTTTATGACAAAGTTAAGGTGAGAAACCACATCATGGGAAGTTAAAGTATAATATTTCTCCATTTTTGGGGTGAATATGTTTCAATGGGTAACCGGACATAGACAAACACATGCTGTCTTCCGTTTTGGTAATTATTATCACGCTAATATTGTTTAAAGAAGTTCCGGTAAAATGCCGAAAAAACACTGAGAACTGCTTCGCCTTCGAATCTGGCCAAAAATTTATACACTTTATGAGAAATGTGAACCTCTTTTTTGCGCGTTATGAAGTTATTCAAAAAATTGAATTTTGTTACGTTGTAATATAGGGTAGGCGTGGCCAATTTTCGCAATTTTTGTACGGGTACTAGAGCATCCTCCATAGAATATGCGTGCAAATTTTTGCATGTTTACCTGCTATAGTTTATAAGTAATCGCCGAAAAGCCAATTTTTTATTCTATTTGAAAAACAGAGTTGTTCTAAGTTTACGCGGTACTGTAGGCGCATCCTTCGATCGATTTAGCGCACTTCCAATACCAACGTACATGCAAGAACTACCAATATTTTTGCCAAATTTGAAGTCTGCAGCTTCATATTTATGGTCAAAGGAATGATTGCAACAGACATGACACAGATGGAGATGCTTAAATCGATTTGGAACTTAATGCTGATCAAGAATATGTATACTTTGTGGGGTTTTTGAAGCTTTCTTCTGAGCGTTACAAATGTTTTGACAAAATCATTCATCGATGATGGGTAGAAAAAGAGTGTATTAACTTTGTGCGGATGTACGCAACTCCCAAGAGGATTCGAGATAGGCCGACCTTTTATTACAACGCTAGATTCAGCATCGTTTTCTGTAAAAAAAACCAATTTCACTTATTGACTTTGACTTTTATTTATCAAATCTACATCAATAGTACCACATAATTAAACATGTATGATTTACTTATTAATTTTTCAAATTTCTTTCACAACTGAATTTGAACATATTAATAAATTTAAAAGTTTCGCATTTATTTGCTCAGGAGCTTTACTTCTTCTTTTTCTGCTGAGCTTGTTTCTTTAAACGAAAAGCTGTCTTCAGTCTTGCATATTTATTAACTCGATTGAACCATGTCTCATACTTTTCAATTATCTATGAAGGGTAAGCATGTGAAATTATAGAAGTGTTAACAAATAGCAATTAGTAAAATTCTGGCGTTAATGTCCTATGAAACGTTTGACAGTTAAATTGCGAACCACAGTTAAAGGCGAACTCTTTCGCCTCCGTCCCCCTCATCACACCCCTATTATTAATTCAGCGGTACGATAAATCGTAACACTATATAAGATTTCTTCGAATATTAATTAAGAGTTATCTTAACCACACACATATAACCGGACATATTTAACTCGATTTGCATAATCAACTCGCGCTAATCCCGACAAAACATTAGAACACAAAACAAGTTTTTCATTTAAGAAAACAATTGCCAATTATAGATACTAAAATGTGGAACTAAGCCAATGAAAAATTACAAGTCCTTACGGAAATGTTGAGAAGCTTCAAAAGTTATTTTTCTACGCGAATTCCACCATTTCGTCCATAATGAAAAATTACCTTAGAGTCTTGTTTAAATATAAAAAAAAAAATATTAAGTTTGAAAATTACCTTTTCATCGGGAGGAAACAGTGGTTCAGGTCTGTCAAAGAAATAATTCATAATTTCAGAAGGTTGCAACGGTTCTCGATGTAAACGCATTCTCCGCTGAATATTCAATGTAGTGTTAATATTAGCGACAACGTCACCCGTTTGGTAATTTCGAAAAACCTTAGTTAGCGCAGTTACCATATAATCTTTAACATTCTCGCCACCAACATTTTGTATAAGATATTCAAGCCATAACAGAAATAATGACCCATACTCGGAACGTGGAATTAACAGCATTCTTTGAAATGCTTTATTAAATTTGCCGCTAGCAGCCCATGGTTGATCCGTTGTTCCCACTATCATAATTTTATCAGTTTTTCTAATCGGCTTGAGCAGTTTTTTTTGAAAAGGTGCCGCGAGAAGTTGCGGTTTTAAATCTTCTTGTTCCTTGGGTACTTTTCTCCAAAAGACTCGATGAGCATCGTTAATAAAAATAATAGTTGGTTGAAAGGCTCGCGCAACTTTTATAATTATATGAAGAAAATAATTCATTTTATCGCTATATTTGGCTGTTTTCTCTGGACTCAAATTCATAAGCACTGCATCTGAATTCAAATCAAATCGGATTATATATAACCTTATATCTATGAACGTATAACAAATAAGAGAAATTTCAAATCCGGAAAATTTACCCATTTCAGAAGCAATAATATTAACGAGTAGCTTTTTGCCGTTGTTAAATGGTCCGACTATACAAAGCGATTTCGGTTTGTCAACATTCATCTGCCCCATTCCAAACATACTTTCCTGTATAACAGCTTTAAGATCAGCTTTGGCTGGGCCAACAATACTAAATTACCAGAATAAAATACAGAAACAATTTCAATAATCATTTTGAAAAATATCTTTTTATATATCTTTTCTTATTACTCACACCAAGCCATCTTCATCACGTTTATTATCAGCTAAATAATTAAAATCTGCCACAAAAGTATCAAACGTCTTAATCGGGTATGACTCAATTATACCATCAGCAGCAAGCTCTTCATATAACGATTCAATTGTCCGATCGGCTGTCAAATCTTTAGTAATTCGCTTCTTTTTGCGTTTTTTGCCCTTTTCTTTAGGTTTCTTACGTTTCGTTGGAACATATTTCTTTTTCCGATCGAGAGCTAAAGCTTTTTGCAACATTTCGTATTCCAAACTGAAAACGAGAAATAAAACATGCTTGCGAATACCCTTACCGAAGCAGTTATTTTGACCAAATAACAAAAATAATGATAATACATACATCATGTATTCGTCCACCAAAGCTCGTAACTCTTTATGGATAATAGCAAGCTCGCTTTCGGTTACCCATTCCTTAATTGCTACTTGATTTTTATTAAGATATTCGTCTATATTTCTCCAATCCACCGAGTATTGTTTCATGAAGGCTTCCATTTCCGCTATTATTATGAAATGAAAAATAATAAAATGAAAAACTAAAAGAATCTGCATGCTTACTGATGGCTGGATTGATGGACAAATCGTAAGCTATGTCGTAAACGCCCGCGTCCTTCAACTTTTTTCTCTTTTTCGCTTCTTTCATTTTTTCCTTTTTCAGTTTCTCTTTTTCTTTTTGCTTTTGTTGTTTTTCCTTCTCGGCTAGTTTCTTTTTCTCTTCTTTTGATAGGTTCGCTCTATCTTTGAACTCTTTAAACTCGTTTAGAGTCATCGTTTCATCTGTTACAAGTAATATAGTGCCGCCTTTCAAAGCATCTGGATACGGATGGAAATCTTCCAATTTATCATAACTGTAATTGAAACCGATTATAGTTACACGCAAATAAATAAAAAAAGAAAAATTTCATTTGCTTACAATTCTTGGAACCATGCTCGTATATGATCAGATATATCTTCCATAATCCATGGTGTACGTTCCTGCAACAATCGAGTCCTTTCATTAGTCATTAAAGCGACAAAATCTTCATCCAATTTCTTCTTTCTTATTTCCTTTTCATACATTTCCAATATGGCCTTATTGCGAGCTTTTGGATCCACATGGATTCTGTCTTTTATCATTCCATATAACACCAATTTGTTAATTTTTTTCTTTTCCACCAATGTCTTAGCCCTATATGCTCGCCATACAGATTGAATCACCAACGCAGCCGCTTCTTGCATTTGAGCTATCCTTTGCACCTCTTCGTCTATAGGCAATAAATATCATGTGAAAAGAAAATTGATGTAAAACAGTATCTACACTTAGGCGATACAAACCGGTAACAGTATTAATCTCAATGGTCTCAGTATCCAGCAAGTTACGACATTCTGGTAAAGGTTTCAGAAAATTGGCACTAAAGATAGTTCTCTTAACCGGAATGCTCATTGGTTGATCTTTTTTATGTGTGAATATATATGGAACCTTTTTTTCCATGCGTACTTTTAAATTTGCTTTGTCATATCTTATGGCCGCTCTGTAAACGCGCGCCTGTCTTGCCCTTTCATGGGATTGTATTAATATAAGAGCATTCCATAAAATTTCTTTATCTTTAGCTATTGTTCTTTCCATATCGTGGGGATTCATAAACAATCGGTTTTCATACATTATGTCTTGCAGTTCAGGTGGACGTCGGTATAGAAATTCAGGTGACCGCCATATAAGTAAATCATGAGGAATTAGCTTTCGTTCGATAAGCTCTTTATCAAGATACAAAAATTCGCTTAATTCTATTGCTTTCAATTCATTTTTCAACTCTGCCAATCGCTTAGCCGCATTGTCTAATAAGCCGCTTATTATTTCACGCTTTTGAACTTGTAACGTACCGGTATACAATCGAGCCAATTTCTCTACCAAATCAGCATACAAAACATACATTTGCGTAAATATTTTAAAAGTTATTGCTTTCTCCTCAATCGGCTCACGCTGCTTTAAAACATTTTGCCTACGAATGATGTGATCAAGATCTCTCTTCGTTGCTACCCATAACTTATAATTAGTCTGAAACGACATTTTTGCTCGAAACTAAAAATTTACAAATAAATTTTATTGCGAAATTTTTTACGATTTTAAAATTTTTTTTTTTGACAAAATAAAAAAACTTATTTAAAACGTATAATCTCAAAATAAAAGCAAATGCATTGCATACGATATCATGATACACGTATATTTTATATATATATTAAATTTCATCATACAAAGTTGAAAAAAGGGACAAAACTTTATTGGAACTTCCTATACATCAAGAGAAATATTATGTAATGTCCCACAATAACATATAGTAACGAATAGTAAGCTGTGTGAATTTTTCTTCTTATACTTTAAGGCGTAGCATGGAAGGCTGTAGATCTTCTCTTTTGCCGTTGATATTCCGCATTTTTAATGTTATTACAATATTATTAAGTTACTTAAGAATTAAAGAATTCGAAAAGGCACAACAATCGCTTCCTTATGATCGATTTTGATGTCTAACAGTGCTAAATGCACCTGATGAAGCGCTGTGTTCATCTGCAGCAATAATATTTATGAAAATAAGATAATAATATGAACATTGCTCGAATCGATCGAATCTTACCTGAATTATATCATCAATTAGCACCGGCATAGTGAGACAGATTTCGGGATTTGGAATATCTCTTAACATTCCTAAAATAAATAATATTGCAAATGTATCTAATCGAAAAATGCCTGCAATTACCTAACTAAACAGCTTACATTGAGTAAGCGATAAATTTTTTTACTTCTCAAGCTATCACTAATGAGATGAGCGTTTTCGTTTCGATCGTTTTTATACAGGAATAAAAATGCTAAAAGGCTTTTCCTAAATCATGTGATTTAAGTACAAATTTTCACTAAAAATATGACAAAAATTTAAATTTAACTTTAAACCATGAGTTAGTGAGTGATAACTAAAGCCTTATAACAATGTTTAGAAAGTTATTAAGAAATTGATCTTTTAGATCAAGCATCGACAAAAATTGGATTGGCTAAAAATATGGTTGCATATCATGCGTGTAATCAGTAGATTGATTGTAAACAATTCTAGCACCTCTTATGGGACGGCTTAGCATTTCTTGAACGATGTTTAACAATATAATTCGTTGAAATAATGATTTTGAATGCAATTGATAATATCACATTGATGTATGACAGCACAACTTACAGTCATATAGCTTGAGTGCATGAGGAGGTCATTGAAATCAATCAACAAGCAGCTAAATAGCACGTCTACAAAATTAATAAGCTGAAAATGCTTATATGGGATCGATTTACGCAAACAATTGTCATAAATGAATATACGCGCAGTATAGTGCGGTTATTGAATTCAGACACCACTTGAATTTATGATAGCTATATACATATATATATATATATGCGCGTGTACATGTATATATATGTATGTAAACAAATTTTCAAACACTAAATAACAAATAATTTGAGTGTACCTGTTGGATTTCTGCTGGGATGTTGTACATTGCTCCATTGCTGCAACAAACGTTGCTTATAAAGTTGAATTCTATCTTGACATTCCTGATGTTCCAAATTATGAGAGTCCATTGCTCCGACATCAATCATGTTCCTGAAAGTTTAGTGTTATTAAAAGCATTATCTCTCAATAAATCAGAAAATGCGCTTTAAATTACAAGGCTGTATTTTGAACCAAACGGCAGAGAGCGTTTTGATCATCTTTTTTTGGAAGTGAATGTGAATAGTCATTGCTTATGTTATCAGAATTCGTTCTACGTAATGCTGGACTGTGATTAATTGGATCAGCAAGAAGATGTGTTCGTTCACTTGGTTCATAACCCTAGAAAAAATTATGTACAATATATACTAACGTGTTTATTATCATAAATTAATGGTTACTTGAGTAGATGGATCTTCAGAGCAATGCAAACAACTACAAAATGTGGTAAAACAATTCCAAATTGGACGTAAATAATCCATGTCGCCTAAACAAAGGAGAAATTCCTATAAACAGCTGCACCGTCTATGCCGATAAATTACGCATACAGTTTCAAACATTTTTTATAAACAGAAAGCTACCAGATTAACTTATTACATTGTCATACTACTAGACTGCAAATTTATTAAATAAAGGCCCCTACACACTAATGCATATGCAAATAGCGAACAAAGCAAGGAGCTTTGATTATCATATTATTTAATAAGAAAAAATAAAGATATCGATATAAATGTAAACAAAAACATATAGTTTGAGAAGTCAAATTAAAAAAATCAAAATAAATGTAAACACCAAATATATTAAAAACATAGAACGTAAGAGCAAATTAATTTTTAGACTGATTAGTGAAATTAAAAATGAAGAAATATTTCTTTAGAAGAAAGAGCAATTGAGGCGAAATTCATTGATTAAATGTTTTGATTCTGCATTGTAAATTAAATTCTGTATTGTAAATTAAAATTAAATGGCCTTAATTGATGGTTTTTCATTTATAATAAGTTACAATAAATTTTTTAATGCATTCAATATATACAAGCCTTAACTTAGTACAAAGTAAATATAAATTAGATTAATAATTTTTATATTTAAAACAAATTGTTTTCATTTCTTCTATGTCTTTATTCTTTTTGTTTTGATCGCTTACATGCTTATGAAACATGATTTGCTAATTCCCACAAAGTCTCGTAGAAAGTTGAAGAAGTTGAAGTCCTATTCCGAAAAAAGGAATATTGCGTCATTCTGAGTTCAGCCTTTGTTTCACATTCTTAAATACTTCATTGTTTTCCTTGTCAACGCAAATATATTCAGGACAAAATTTATATTTTTCCGTTTGAATTAGTGTGATCGTTAAAATAAACTATGCCTTCAAGTATTTGTAAACGGAACAAGTAAATTATATTTTGGCAGAAGATGCCAGGTGGCGAGCGAAAAAGCACTGCATATTCGCTAACAGTTACCAAAAAAACCGGTGCCTTCCGTATATTCAATAAATAAACGGTGCAGTAATATATACTTCACAAGCTTTTAAGTTAATGTCGTTTTTTATGACTTTCCCAATTTTTTTTTAATAAATGAATAAATTATAGTTTCCATATAGTCTGCTGTTTTTAAAGAAATAGTCAACTTAATCATTTATTATTTAAGAGGTGAACGTATCATATCATACCAATTTGTATTATCAACCTTATATATTTTGCTACGGTAACACTGGTTGGTATATAAATCACATACGTATTTAAATGTATATTTCATGTATAATAACAAATTATATGTCAATTATTTATTTTTCATCGAAGATGGAATTGTTCACTCCAACTGTATCGTGTTAAATCAACATCCAAAAAAAAAAAAAGTGTATTGTTTGTAAATTTTTAAACCAAACATTGTTTTCTTTAACCATCTCATAGTTTTGTTACTTATAAATTGTTCGACATGATATGGCAAATGTAAGTAATTATTGCTTCGCAAATATAGGCATTGCATTGATGATTTTCTCTTTGTAAAGGTTTTACATCTTAAATGGGGTGCTTTTGCTGTTTTTCGCATTAATCAGTCTGGTATTATTTGGCCTTCGCAGATACCTTCAGATACGTAAAGTGAAATTAGGTGTACGCAATGCGAATATTGTAAATGTGGGCATATTTCATCCATATTGTAATGCCCATGGAGGTGGGGAACGAGTGTTATGGTGTGCTGTCAGAGCTCTGCAGGTATAAATAAAGTATAATAATACTTCTCTGTGAATTTTTTAATAACGGCCGGTAAATTCACTTTTTTTGTATGGCCAAATCTTAAAGTGTGCTATTCACATATTTTGGAAAATATTGACACTTAAAATGTCTAGACGCATAGGTGTAGGCATAAATTCCAAAAAGTATTTACACTTTGATATAAAATATTTACCTTAATGTAAAGTATTTTTCGTCGATGAGATTGCATTAATTCAAGGAGAAATTTCATGCTCCTTTAAAATAATAATATCAAATTTGTAATATATGCAAGCAAGCTACTGTTTATCGTTTAAATTTATTTCTTATTAGCTTTTTATTCATAGTTTACATAACACCAACTCGCAAACTCCAACCATACATTCACATAGTTTGTTGCGTTCTAATCGGCGTTTTTCGTATGCTTTGTTGCGTTCTAGTCGGCGTTTTTCATATACTTTGTTGCGTTCAACTTATCTTTTTTCATATCAAACAACTCTGTTTTACGCATTAACATAGTTTGTAGGGTTTATTATGTGGAGTTGTGAAAAGTTGTGTTTTAAATAAATTATCTTTCTTTTCTAAGGTATAAAATAAGTGGTATTGTTAAAGTTTACCTTAGTTAGTAAATACATTCTTGACGTTTGTTTTTAAACGGCCGTTAACAGTTTGAACTAACCTATGCAACGCAGTTTACTGCATCCACGGCTTAATTTTAAACAATGTATAACAATCAAACTGCAAGTTCAAACCAAAAGCTACATAAATATGGAAGAAAATGTATTTTATTCTCTCATTTGTCACACACAGAAATTTGCCTCGAAGGATATAGTGTGTACATTCTTAGTTACCAAAAGATTCTGTGTCAATTTATACAGTCTTTTAGGTGGTAATAGTAGCAAACATTGAGACCGCATTTAAAATTTAACATATATGTATGATTGATAGCTGATTCAAGATCATAGAGCGAATTTGGAAATAATCGCTGCACACTCGTAACCACGCCCATAATAGTTGGCAGCTGGGAAACCAATTGGATTAAGATTAAAAATGTTGACATTATTTCATCGGTAACTTACGGCCTTCGATAAAAAGCATGAATAAAAAACAAAATCTTTGAATTGTCGTAGCTTTACGCTAAGTGGTAGATAATTTTCAGGAAGTGAAAATTGTATTATTTTGACAAATCTTAATATTTATTCGAACAAATATGATAAGCTTAGGTATAGAGATATACTGCTCGGAGTTTTCACTGTGACGAATAAAATCTAATTTCTTTGCAGGCAAAATATGATAATGTTAAAGTAATTATTTACACTGGTGACATCGAAATATCACCAAAGGATATATTAGGGAAAGCTAAGGACGTATTCGACATAAGCCTGGATAAGGACAGCATTACATTTGTGTACTTAAAAGGCCGGCATTGGGTTGAAGCGAAAAGATATCCATATTTCACATTGTTGGGTCAAAGTATTGGATCCATTATTTTAGGGTTGGAAGGACTTTGGAAACATCCACCAGATATATATATCGACACAATGGGATATGCCTTTACATTACCTCTGTTTCGTTATATTGGACGCTGTAAAGTTGGATGCTACGTTCATTATCCGACTATCAGTATCGATATGCTAAGACGCGTCAAACAACGAGAGTATTCTCATAATAATCGCAGTTATGTTGTGCGCAACCCGTTTTTAACATGGCTTAAGCTATCTTATTATAGATTATTCGCAAAGGTTAGTTCATTATATATATGTTAATCACATTTATTATGTTTTTTATTTAGGTTTACGGTTGGGTAGGGCAATGTTCAGAGACTATAATGGTCAACTCTTCGTGGACCGAAAATCATATATTAGACTTGTGGGATGTCCCTTTTAAAACACATCGTGTTTATCCACCATGTGAAGTAATGCATTTAAAAAGTCTTGAACATATCGAAAACTCAAATGAAATAATAATATTATCGATAGGCCAGTTCAGGCCAGAGAAAAATCATCCACTTCAATTACAAGCTATGTACGAATTACGCACATTATTGAACCGTAACGAAGGGATGTGGACTCAAATTCATTTGGTGATCGTTGGCTCGTGTCGTAATGATGAGGATTACGAACGTCTTAAAAACATGCAAGATCTAACCAAACATTTATCTCTAGAGAATAACGTCGAATTCAAAGTTAACGTGCCCTATGTCGAGCTTATTGAACTCTATAAGAAAGCTAGCATTGGCATACATACCATGTGGAATGAACATTTCGGCATTGGTATTGTTGAATGTATGGCGGCGGGTATCATTATGGTGGCACACAAGACTGGCGGTCCTTTATTAGATATTATTGAGACTTCTGAAGGAAGTCAAAACGGTTACTTAGCGGCTGATGCTGTAGAATACGCAAATTGCATTTTAAATATTATACGCAGCAAGAAGGAGGAAAATGATATGATACGCGATGCAGCACGGTAATATGAAAAGAAAATGTGGTATTCAAATACTTAGTTTTACAATTTTATTAATTACAGGGCATCTGTTGAGAGGTTTTCAGAAAAAGAATTTGAAGTGAATTTCCTTCGTGCAATCATTCCCCTCTTTAATCAAAGCATTTGATTAAAAATGTTCCACGTACATAAAAAAGAAGAACATAAATCTCATGACATCGTATATCGGGGATTCAAATTTTCGGTAGCCCTTTATTAAAAGTGCATAATTTAAATAAAAACTGCGTAATTTCGATAATATATTACAGTATTAAGGAGAAAAAAACAAAATTAATTTTTTTAAGTAGAAAGTATGATTTTTTTCACGGTATAATGAAGATATATATGCACAGGTATACATATATATATATATATATATATAGGCTATAAGGTATAGACTTTTGTATCTTATACATATATAGGGAAAAATGATGACGAGGAACTTCATTTTTTTTCTTTTCTATATTTCCAGACCAATTGCAAAAATAATTAGACGTTGCTTGATTTGATTTATACATTACAAGATGGAACATTTAGAAACCTTTCGGCAACATAATTATTATGCCCTAGCCTCTTATTAAAAACGTAGGACAGGAGAGAACCAAATGATATCATATTCCAACTTTTTTTTTAAATTCACTCAACAATCCAAAAAAGAAAAAACTGAGATTACGCATGAATTTTTGCGTTTCGTTAATATTAGAAGCTGTTGAAGTGCTTGCTCTTTAATTCTCATTAGCTATATAGGCAAAAACTCTGTTAATAGTTTCTTTACATGACGTTATATTGGCTCAAATCTTCGGAAAGCACAAGCACATGCAATTCTTTTGAATTGTGAATATGCTTATACATACAAGTATATGTTTGTGAGAAAAAACCAAAGACTAGACAGACTATATAGTTTCCGTTGTTTCGTTTATTGCATGTTAATTCTTCATTATACGTTCTCGAAATGCTTCGAAAAGTTTGGCTGAAGATTTTCTGTGAAATAAATAAATTGTTTGTAACTACAATTGTCTTCTTTTCGCACAAAAGCCCAAATAATGCAAACTTAAGCGAACAGGTGCACAAATGCACACAAATGCTTCTATTGTACCATTAATTCACATACGCACAGATCTATTCAATGCAGTAGAAGATTGCATACATATGTTCACAATGTGCGAAAGTTAAGTTTCAGCTACATAATTAGCCCCCTGTAATTATGCTTATTTCTTCTTTGCTTTTGCTCTCTTTAATAGCGTTTATTTATGTTGTCGGATACCGTAATCTGGGATATGATAAATTTATTGCATAGATGTTGCTAGCGAAATTTCTCATAATATGTAATATATTCTTCACATGTCATAGAAACTATTCTAGCGAATGTGTCAATTTAAATCATTACATTTATTAATTTAAGAACCGCAATGCATTTGAGGTCGCCCTACAGAAAATGAGTCTTGTTCGCCTATATATTATTAGTTTTAGATCAGCCAGAATTCAGTTAATATCTTCCCGTCACGCTAGAATAGTCGAATCAACAGCGTTTTCGAAAAGTATGGCCCAATTACACCGTCTGTGCGACAGCCGCACCAAACTGCCACTTTAGTGTGTGGAGTTAGTTTGACTATTTCTCTTGGGCTTTCAGACCCATAGGTGGGATAGGTTACCTTCTTTAAATGCTTGGACAAATCCAAATCAGCGTCCTTACTAAAAATAATTTTATTCAAAATATCGTGATCATGTTTGTCTTTGTGAAACCATTCCAATTTTTATATTCAAAATGCAATCACAATGACAATTCTATGTTGACAATTCAAAAATGATGCAAAATTTAAAATGACACTCTTTATTGGAAGATTCTCTCTAATCGTAAACATAGTAACAGTTGCATTGAATTTGTCAATTGATAAAAGCGCGCCATCAGAATTGCAAGGATTTTATTTAGTGCGTCCAAGTAAATTTACAATTTCTCTTTCCCATATAAGCCAAGTTTGTAGCGAATATTCAATAATGGTACATTTTCGCATTCATTTTCCTTAAATATGCCAGATTTCAATATTTACGTTATATCGTATAGCTGTATATCTGTGAACGGCTTGTGATGCAGTATTTCGAACAGGTTTGTTATTTTTTAAAAGTTTTTATGTTTGCAAAAACGCGTTTTGAAGACAAAACATAACACACCTGATTCCCTTGGTATACGATAGATAGATTCCCAAAAAATTCGTGCGAAAAAAGACATTCGCTGAATAGAAAAATAATAGACTGCTTCCGCAGCTAAAAAAGCAACTGAAAAGTACAATAAACAACATTGAAACCTTCCTGGTAGAGTTCACTCAAGAATTGATTTTGTGTTTACACCCTTTCATTCATTAAATATGTTATAAAATGTGTTATAAAAAATAAATTATACTTTGAAAAACTAGACTAAATTGCGTAAAAAGTACATTACGTCTTTATTCTACGTAAATTCGGGGGATCGTACTTGTATAAACATACAACAACAATAATCTAACTAAATTTGGAAAATGCAACGCGCATATTTACGAGGAGTGAGAATGAAAAATTTATAGAAACATCAAAAAAAAGATTCATGAGAAAAATTCATAAACAAAATTCGTAGATTATTGAAAATCGTATTGAAACAAAACAATTGGTGTAAGAGGAGAATTATTTTTCTTTTTAATTCCTATTAAAAAACATTCGTCTAAAAAGAGAATTAGAAGCAGTCAATTTTACGCAAAGTGGGGAAACGAATTGCCCGAATTGTGGCAAGGCTGTCGTTTGTATTGTAATTATTCTGACAATCTATTTAATGACCTGTATTACAAATTCAATTGTTTCAAGTTATTAGAAAAATGGTGAAGGAATTAACTACAAATATATTTATGCTGACGGCGTTGACTTTTCTTAGTTTAGCTAATCTCGGAATGGTAATAAAAGCTTTTCGATTGAATTTATTTAATTAGGCATTTTTCAGGCATATTTGGAGTATGACAGTTCTGTAAATATTGAACTTTACCATGCCGTAAATCCGGAGATTCCTGATAGTTTTACATATCGTGGAAATATAACCGTTTCAACTCTTAATTCAGGAATATCTAGTATAAATCAGAGGTCATTGTTTCCTGATGAAAAAATTGCATTTAAGGTAAAAACGTAGAGCGCATGTGAAAATTGTAACAATATAATTGATGTTAACGTAGTGCACAATTATAGAAATTTGTGTCCAGACACGCTTTTTATCGGCTTAAAGCTACGGTTGTGTATACGAATGGTGCAAGACGCACTTTTTTGACGGCAAACAAATTCTGCAGTTTAATAAACACTCAGCTAAATGACGAGTTTTGGATATCTATCGACGGCAGTGGTTATGTCAACGCGATAACATATATGGTGCCGCAAATGAATGGCGTTGACGACTGTCCAGAATTTGAATTGGAATCATTAGTATTACAAGATTTCAACACAGAGGTTCTAATTAAGCATACTGATCTCGCTCCGATACCGGACACGGCAAGCTACATTCAAAAACTAGAACGTGAGCGCGAAGCCAGACAACGCGGAGAAACGAAAGACACTAGAGGTTTCTTCGCTAAATACGTAAGTATGAGAGGATTATGTGCAATATGGTAATGCATTTTAATTTTTTTCTTTTAGTGGATGTACATAGTTCCAATTGTATTGCTGATGTTCATCTCAGGGGCAAGTAATCCAGAACAAAATAAGTAGAACTAAGCTGGCTAAAAAAAAAAAATTTTTGTGAAGAGGATATTTGTGTTAGCAATTTCACGATTTTTATTGTAATTACTGTGAAATATTAATAAAATTATTTTTGGCTTGTTGTGGCAATCAATTTTGACATTAACTTTTGCTCCTTTGCTTGTCTCTTATCCTCCTTCATCTTCTTCTTTTCCTCTTTTTCCTTTTGCTCCAAAACTGCTTTGAAGCGATCATCGCGGGGATCAATCTTAAAGCCAAAATGGCGTCGTACCTCCTCAACCAATCGTTCCTTACGCTGTTTTGTAGCTAGAACTTCTGCTTCCTTTTTGTCGATTTTAGTTTGCAAATCTTGCTTCCACTGATCTAATTTTTTCATTTTATTATGAATCTCTTCGTCCCGCTTCAAAACCACTTCTCTTTGCCGTTTTCTTTCTTCCTTAGCTGCATTCATCATGTCTATTAACGTATGTGGTTCTGCAATGCGATCATACCGCATTTTTGCCTCAATATCCAATTTTGTAGGGTAGCATATTCGAGGATTTACATTGCTCTCAAACCCGTACCGGCCAAACATCTTGCGTTGATATTTTTCACTTAAATGAACCCAAGATTCTGCTGCAGAGTAAGGGCAACGATTATGAAGTCTATTCCAATCAGCAGTCCTCAGGCCGGACTTGTTACGGTTAACTTTCGGAGTTTCTATTTCATCATCAACAAAGTTAGTCGACTCAGTAGTTTCTTCATTTTCTTGATTCTTTGATATTCCTAAGAAATAACGTTTGTAGGACACGCTGAAGCATTTTATATCTCTATTAACTATTCGGCATAACTTGAAGGACATTTTCATTTAGCTAAGTTTTCTTGATTCCCGTTCTACTGACAAAATTAAAAGAGTTGCCATATGGGTGTACATATTTTTCAAAGACAAATTAAATGCGAATAGACCATATACACGAGAATACAATTTGTGAGCCACATCGAAAGCTATAAATTTGCTATATTTAATTGTATGAATAAACTGATGTATAGTGCCAAAAGTAAATATTACAACATTGTTTACAGAAGACTAGAAGCAGATCACGGTAACAATAAAACGGTAAAAACAAAATTAAAAATAAGCAATTATTGTTTCTATAATTTGTTAACCCATGTAAACAATAAAGATTGTGAATCGTGTTCTGCTACAAAAGGATAATATCTTTCTACTTTTCATAGCAATTTATTGCAACTCAAACGGTAAGTTACTACACTCTCTTATCATCGTAGATAGGGCTGGTAAATATGTATGAAAAGTTTAGCTTTCGCTTTCGTACAAAGGCGACAGCTGACTTTCGGCTACATGAATTTTCGGCCAATGAATTTTTTTACTGATTTTTTTTTTAAAAAAGTTCTTGAAAGTCAAAAAGGTTGTATTAACCGTGAATGAAAATAAACAAATAAAAATGTTCTTAATACTAAAAAAAATGTTCATTTGTTTTTTCTGTACCAAGTCCTTCTTGTACCACAAGTGGTGTAAAGTACACCTAATTCTCTTTTTACACGATAGATACGTTCCCAAAAAATATGTGTAAAAAAAAATTCGTGTAAAAAGAGAATTAGGTGTAAACAATATTAAAAAGTTGTTGTTAGAGTTCACTTAATTTATTTCGTGGTTACACATTTTAATTCATTAAATATTTTATAAAAAATAACTTCTACTTTGGAAAAAGGGAATTATATCTGAAACTCAAATATATAAATCGTGTTAAAACAAAATAATTCGTGTAAAAAAAGAAATTTTTTTCTTTTGAACTCGTGTTAAATCAAATTTGTGTAAAAAGAGAATTGGGTGTATAAAAATAAAGCAACTAAGAAAATTAGCTTCGGCTGTGATCGAGTCTTTTATATCCACCACCTTTATCTTAAAAAAGATGAAAATATAATGAAAAAAATTAATTTTCATAGTCTATAAAATTGGATGAGCGTGCCTGATTATTATTTTCATTTTTATAGAATGCACGTAGAGACTTCTATCGTGTGTCTATTGTAGTTTATAAGTAACGATCGAAAAGTCACAGACAGCACAAGTGCTCATAGTTTATATTGCACTGTAGACGTATCTCTTAACCGATTTTGACAAACCTGCATACAAGAACTCCCAATCCTTTTGTCAAATTTGAAACCTATAGCTTCATTTTTGCGGTCAGGAGAATGTTTACATTACAGCAGACATTACGCAGCCACTATAGTTCTGCATAAACGTTGATTCAGTACGGCTTGTAAAGAAATTATTAAATGTGATAGTGCGATTATGGTTCTGAAATGATACGCACAGATTCTCAATGCATCTCGGTCTTAAATTTTGGATAGATTGAGTAATTCCCGTCCAAGATATTGCATTCCTTTCTGATTGTGAGCATGTGAGGCTCATCAAGGTAGGACTCGTTATGAAAGCGACAATCGTTAATTTTGACTTCATGGCTAATTGTAAATTTACAAATTTTTGTTTTTTTAAAGTTAATTGTTAATTTAAAATGAAATTACAAAATTTTTTTTGGAGTGCAATACGAACTAATCAAAAAATTTAAGTTCAAAGTATAAATGAACCTCAAAGGCTCAGCGTGTACGGATTAGGGTTAAGATCAATTGCAGTTGGAATAAATATAAATCGATCACTACATTTGAACAAACGGAGACCACACGACCACAAAAGCTTAATGGGAATATTTTGAACATTGCCTCATTGCTTCTCAACTCAATAACTGTATACTAATGCCCCCGGTCTCCTAAAGATATTTGCGTAACACTCTCTCTCTCCGTTTCTCACGCCCTCTTTGCTCCTTCAACTGCAAGATGAACAGTTAACGAAGGAAGACTAAAAGTTACAGTTGTTTACCTAGTAAAACATCTGATCTTATCGCTAAGCGATCAATGGCATAAAGATTGGACATTCGAATGAAGCCAGCTAACTATGATTAAAAAATTCATAAACACTAAGAAATGTCAATTATTAAAAAGAGCTCACTTTTAATGGATATTTTTTTCTCGGATTTTAAGTTTTAATTGATAACAAGTTCATACATACAAATGTCTGGTTTCACTATATTTCCTTATGCACACCTTCACATTGGGCAAAGGGATTATAGAAATATGTGCGTACACCAATGTGTGCAAACATACATGGGCAATATGTGCATATATATATATATATATAGCATATGTGTACGTATGATAAGAGTTGAATTGCAAAGGGAAGAAAAGCTTACAGCAACACGTTATATGTAAGTCCTGTGGAATTGAAGCTTTAGAAAACGCTTTCGAACGCGTGCGCCATAATAACTTCGATATTAATAAAAGTGTAAATACAAATTTCTTGTCTATCCTGGAATGTGACGAAAGTTTCTCTCAAAAGTAGAACAAATTGTGGGCAATAAAGAAATTTTTAGTAAAAAATAAATCGTAATTATTAATAATAAAATAAAATTTGGTGAAGAAAAAAAATATGATATCGTGCAACATATTGAAGAATAAATGAATTAAATATATTTGTATTTAAAAAAAGAGAGAAAGTTTTAGCAAAAGGCAAGAGAGAAAAACGATTAAACGGTTTTTAACAAGAAAAAGTGACATTCATAGCCACAAAAAAGTAAGCTAAGGTAAGTCTCTAGTAATATAAATGCATACACACCATGTACGCTTTTCTTATTAGAATTTAATCGTCTGCTTACTGAAAATTTTGTAACAGACACGAGAGTGTAATATTATAAAGCTAAAACAAAAAACTGAAGAAACTTACGCTCAAAGGATAATAATTTCCTTAAGCGGCGGTTGTAATTTAAATTTTAATAATAACACACTACAGTGAGAAAAATATTTAATATAATAAAAATAATAATTTTGACTTTAATTGTATGTGATTGAGTGTGGGTTCGTTTGTGTGCGCGTGTATGGGCTTGGGAGTGTGTGTATGTATGTTTATATGTTTGTGTGTGGGCACATAAGCATTGTATATATAAATGCACTTCGTGAAAATGGGCAGCAGTTAAACTTTGAATATTTACGTATATATATATATATATATATAAGTAACTGCAAAAACTATATCGTTAAATACACGTACACAGAAATACAAACACATGCATATTTCATATATGTACACACTCCTTCAAAGAAGCATATTATTCTTTACATATACTAAACATTCATATATACATACATACATACATACATACATACATACATACATACATACATACATACATATAAACATACATATAAAGATGAATATATTAGTAGCAAATAATGTTTGTCTCCTGAACTTAGCTTTACTCATAAAGTTTGATTAATCTTTTATCTAAGTAAATGCAATTTACACTTAGATATATGTATATACAGCGAATGCATATTTGGATACTTTATTACGCTTAATTAAGAAAATCACATTAATTTAGATCTTAGCAGTAATACGCCTGCAAATGCAGTATAATGCAAAACTCTAAAACTTTGAAATAAAGTCATTGAAAACTTTAAAAAAAAAAATAAAACAACAACAACTTATTACAATCTATTACAACGTTCGTCACGACTGTTAACGCACAGTATTTATATGCTTTCACAACGTACGTACCGGTACACATTACTGATCACTTCTCATAAATACAATCTTGCGTCAAGTTCAATACATATGTTATTTTTTCATTGCAAAAACATCCCGAATTTTCTCTCTCTCTTTTAAAGTAAAGGAATGATCGGAGTGTTTTGATTTTCCCTAGTATGATGGGGTCACATAGTCCACCACTACTTTTAGATAAACACTTATTGAAATGCTTTTTTGCTTATATGTTCAGCTACAGCCGTTAGCAATCTGTCACCGATCTGATCACTCTTTGATAAACATCTTAATAGGTTTTGAAATGCTTTACTAGCAAAATATATTAGTTTTTAACATACAATCTTTTAAGAAATGTGTGAGTGGTAGATAAAGAACAAATCCAGAAGGTACTTCATCTGAGGCAAACAACCAAAGGATTATAATACTCTTGTGCTATTCATCGTTTATCATGGTTTGTTGCATGGTACTTGTTCTACTTACCTTTTGAATGCATATCTTATAATAAATAATAAAGCGGCAAAGTTACTGGAAATCTTTAACAATCAATGACGAAATCTAAAAAAAATTCTGAAGAAAACTAACATAAGATGTAATATTGATGTAGAAATATATCAAATTCATAGTTTTTTCATTAGATATTTTCGTTAAATTCCAAATGGACAGCAATATGGCAGGAAAAGCGCTTTTTCAATGGGTCTTTCTTCTATTAGTAGATGTAAATTCACGTTTGCCCAAGTCGTTGTGTTTTTTAGAGCAAACTTCGCTTCGTTTAACGCCCGTACGCTTTGGAAGAAATTTCGAGTTGAAATCTCAGTGATAAACATAGAGAAAATCAAATTCATTTTTGATCAATTGTAAAGAGTCTTTTCTTGCCAAGTTTCGATCACTTTTTATAGGTCTACCATTTGCTCATGCACTCTCATGAACCTTTTCCTTTTAGCAGAGCGTCGATTTGCTGTATTGTGGAAAGTAAGTAAAGTAAAAAAATTATGTTATTCAGATAAAACTTTTCAGAAGTGTGTAAAGCGCTATGGATTGTAACCCTTAGGAATTTGTGATCACTGGCCATCGGATTAACAAGTGATACTAAAGGGTCTACGATGTTAAAGACATTAAATATATAAAAAAAATGATTGAGAGTTAGGAGACTCATTTAATAGAATGTTTGGAGGCAGCGAATTACTGAATTAATACTTTAAAACCGAACTAATATGGAGTGCGTAGGGAAGGAACTGCAATGAGTAATGGCAATAACAATGTTGTCGAGGTTTATCGATTGTGTATCGTTTTCACAATAAAGTTAGATATCACTGGTAGATGGTGTAACATGACATACGGTCGGTCAACGATTTGTATTATTGAGAAAGAAGTAGACTAAAAGGGATTATTCATTTTGATCAAACCATCTTAAGATACTGTATGTGTTAAGAGAATAGCGAAAGGGGTGATTTTGATATCATTTTGGAATTTTTAAATAGTAACGGTAGGTACAAGTGCTGGGCTGCGGAGTTCATTTTTGATTGATTATATTCGAGTCCAAAATTGCTCTCATACATAAAAATTCTAATAAAGATGTATTATTTCGCTTCTTACAGATGACTTTGGTGTGGTATACGCGGCAACGTTTGATGTGGTTTACTGTTTTGACTCTGCTGTTGATTTTTCAGCTTTTTAGAACAGGTTATTATATCGCTTAATTATGCATTTACGCTTGTTAAATATTTTATAATTATATTTATTCACAGTAAAATCACTTCCCAATGGTTCGTTCGAAAATGATCCCCCTACTGTAGCACCGAAATTTTTATCCCGCGGCCATCTGTACAAAGTGATTGTTGGCGAGACAATTGAACTTCCGTGCAAGGTACAAAACTTAGGGTCATTTGTTTTATTATGGAGAAAAGGTTCATCGGTGCTAACAGCTGGCCATTTGAAAATAACACGAGATCCGCGCTTTAAGATTGTTGGAGATTACAATTTGCAAATCAATGGTGTAAAAACACAAGATGCCGGCGATTACATATGCCAATTAGGTGATCAGGAAAATCGCGATCAAGTACATACAGTTGAAATACTGGGTAAGTGGTGTATTGGATTGTCGAAGGTAGCGCGACTTGCTTTGGCAGCATAAAAAATATGGAGTTTGATATAGAAAGTGGAGACTTTACAAGACGTTCGTATTGAATACCAAAATTATCCATTTACGCTGTTTTGCTATTTTTCTATAGCTAATAGGGAAAAAAGCAAATCAAGTGCCTATAAGACTGTTTAAACTCTACGGCGCTGAGGACTATTTACTCGCAAATTGTCTGCTGATTTGTTAGTCGTCATGTCACAAGAAGGTGCACCAAGTTCTGTGACGATAAAAAAAACCTCACTTGAAACATACTCTTTTAAGCGGATGGTTAGTGAGATAGCGATGCATTTTCGGTTATGATCGAAGCTTTTAAATATTTTTGTAATATTTTTGGCTATTTGGTTCATGATAGGATAAATTAATTTTCTCCAATTATTGTAAGCGTTTTATATGAAAGGAAAAAATTGTTTTCCTATAGAAAAATACGTTTTTATAATACAAATAAGGGGGGGATTTTAATACCGGTTTAGATTTTTGACATCACTTCTTACCGCAGCTGAATCGAAATTATTAACGTAAAACCAGCTCTCGTGCGATATGAGTAAAAGAATACTTTATAACACTTAAAATCGCTTTTCATTTCATAGTTCCGCCAACGCTACGAGCTCTTCCCCACAATGGTCAAGTTACCGCCAGAAAGGGCAGTACGGTTACTCTCGAATGTAAAGCGTCCGGTAATCCAGTGCCGACTATATATTGGTTTAAAAAGGATGTTTTTTCCGGGCCGACGCACTTATCGGACAGTTCGACATTAATACTGGAAAATGTCGATCGGCATCATGCTGGCATATATCAATGTTCAGCCGATAATGGCGTAAAGGAAAGAGTATCAATGGATATACAACTGACAATATTGTGTAAGTAAAAAGGAATCGAACGAACTCAGAAACCGCCTAAAATATTTGTAATTGTTAACTTTTTAGCACCACCGGAAATTACTGTTGAAAAATCTTGGGTTCATGCAGCTGAAGGTTATGATGTAGAACTAGTCTGTATTGTCCATGGCGACGTCAACTCAGAGGTATGTACTCATATAAAATTTGATAAATTTTTATTATTTTAATAAAAAAAAAATTAAAATGTCATTTGATCGGTTTGCGATCAATTAATTGTACAACGATTAAACGTCTATGAAGTCGTGCAATAAGAAAATATTTGTCTTTTCATGTTTTTTTACATAACATATAAAGACTACAAATGTCCCTCATTTTCGGCTCTTACTCGTCACCAGGAACGCCTCAATATTTGTCTATTAAAGCGTAATAATGTTGAAATTGATTTATAAGAATACGACATGGGCAGTTCATTATCTAGGCAACTTTAAGTGTTGCCATATAACTATAACGAAAGCTGCACATTCAGAGACTTACCTAATTACAATAAATAGAAGATCTTGTTCTCACTTAAACGGAATCTTTTTTAACCGCATTATGTATGTGTAGATATATATAATAGCATTGCTCTTAACGTTTAGAATTAGCCGAAAACCCTCAAGCTAAATCTGCCGAAGTCTCGCAACAACGGGAATATAACTATTTCCCTTTTCGAAACTATACTAATTAATGTAACAATCGGTTTAAAATTCTTTGTTTTGATTTCAATTTATACTTCGTTCTATAGATGATGTGGTATCAAAATTCATTTCTTTTGGATCCTACGGATAGGAGATCTATGTATCCAAGGGATGATCGTTACAGTTTAATTATACGAAACTTTCAATCGTCGGATTTTGGAAATTATAGCTGTGTAGCTGATAACGCACTTGGTCGCACAAAAAAGTATATTGAAGTATCGGGTAGGCCGGGACCAGCTGATTTTATATCACCAGCGCTTAGTGGCACCTTGGATCATTATAATTTAACATGGACTATTGAATCTATACCACCCTTGGAAGAAGTGAAATTATTATATCGACGATTATTGGTACATTTTTTTACTAATGTTATGCTCTTATCATTATTTAATTTATTTATCGAGATTCTTTATTTGGATTAATATATATTTCTCGTTCGTATTTTCAAATTTATATATGCTTTCTTTAGATGAATGAAACGTATCAACATCCAGGAAAATGGCACGAATTTCACATTAAGCCTATAGCAATTAGATCGGATAGTACGCACTATTTAATGTCGTATGTTATAAAGAATTTAGAGCATAATGCCGTCTATGAGGCTATAGTTCAAGCCAGAAATAAATACGGATGGAATGAGGTACATAATTGGTTTGAAATTTTCTTAAATACAAGATGCATTTCAACAGCTATTTATTCTTGATCGAGTAAATTTTCATTAAAATATCAAAACATAATTTTGAGAATCCATTGCAATCACAGGCCGAGAGTTCAGTCAATTAAGAGGACGTCAATTAACGCACAAGTGCACTTGCAATAGTATCAAAAGAAAATTTCTGCATTTAATTTGTAACAATTAAAAGTGCGAAGTGAAAATCTCTTATCGCTTCCATATTAAAGATTTATCAAGAACAATTTTGGTTAGTCGTTCATCAGCGAACTTAGTTTCTGCTACTAATCGTGTAGCGTGTTGAAATCTTATTTAGGAAGCATCCAATTAGTCCCTATAGATCCCGTAAACTAATCTCCGTGTTGGCCAGATAAATTCTTATCGTTATCTATACTTTTCAGTGCAGTCGTAATAATCTTCTCAGTCCTTACATTTAAATATAGAAATAAAGAAACCTAAAGAAAAACGTATTTATATAGGCAGAATAGAGAGAAGCAACTTACGCGTCTTTAGTTTCTAAAGGATGACAGATTTTTCGAAAAGAACACATTCCATTGGTGTAGTGAGAGTAGTCGGGCTTGATCAAATTTTCGAAATAACTGACTGACAGAACATTATATAAATAATTACTACTGGTGAACTTGATCCACTTTCTCTTCCTTTTCTCTTTACTATACTTTAGATAAGTGATATCCACCAATTTTATACACGGAATCATGATTTACTCTTTGATTTGGATATGGAATATAAAATGGGTACCTCAACTGCAACCACGAATAATGCAAGTTTCGGTAAATTAATTTCAATTGTATCCATTTTGTGCATACCAATGAAGGTGCTTTTAAATTTAATGTGAATGTTATAAATAAAAAAGATCTCAGCATTTCCATGTATTTATACACTCGCTTATATCGATCGAGTGCATTTACTTACTATTTATTTTTTATAAAATGTGCCTTACATTACATTACATTACATTATATTACATACGTGCATACTTACCTACACATATACGTATTAACGAAGTACGCATTATCACATTTAGATGTGTATGTATTATGATGTGTTATTGTTTAAAAAACTGTGGTACTATAGAAAACCCTTTGCCCGTTATTATAATTAACTAACTAACTAACTAACTAAGTAGACAATTTAAGTTCATTTTATATTTAGATACATATATGCATATGTATGTGTACACATAAATATATTATTCATACCGAAATATTTATGATTTCCTTTCAAAGTAAATATTTTTTAATTCCGACTTCGTATGTCTCATTAAGAGTAAGCAATTAGTGTCTTTTTTGCAGCAATGAGTAATAAGCATCAGAGATCGCCCACATGTGTTCATATACACATACCTTGAATTAGCGCAGGATATAAATTCTTTTTATTATGCGCCTCTATGCTTTTGCAGGCAAATCAAGTTACATCAAGTTTCCGCGCAATCGCAATCGCAATCGCAATCTATTTATCTTTGAAATCCGGCACGCTTCTTTTTTATGTAATTTAAGACCGCACAGTGTTTATCATACTTTTCATATTTTTCAGTTCCTTTCTGCTACTACAGTCTGTTTTTTTCGTTGATGATCACTAACTAACTAAATTTGAAAGTAGGCGTAGTGTGTGTGTAATAAGCAAAATCCTGTAAATTTCAATCCATAGCAAATATTAGTCTGTATAAGACTCGCAAGAAATTTAATTCAGTGGATATGATCCAACCAAAAATAGATATATTGCCAAAATATGTAAAAATTTTAACTTACGATCCATAATAGATTCAAAATTTTGTACGAAAATTATTTAAAATGCCCGTGCAGTGTGAAAGCAACGATTGAACATCTGGCTCGCCCTCAAGCAAGGAAATGTTGATGTGGGGTATATATATATACATATATATCTCATCTCTACTCCATTATGCATTTAACACGTGACTGCTATATTTTGAATCGTCCGTCTTATGAATATGGAGAACGTTCATTTCTAGTCATAACTTAAATTAATGATCATTTCAGGGGAGACCATCCTATTTATGTAAGCAGCTCCAATGAATAAGTTTCTTGCATTGGATAGCATGAAAGGCATGAAATTCCTTCTGAAAATATATTACATAAAAGTATCGTACTACTATGACACACTTGTCATACAGGGCGTTATATGTCAAACTGAATTAATTCTATTCAAGCTTCAAAGCAAATTTGTGCTTAAGGATATATACGGAATCATAAATAAAATTAAAAAATTATTCTTTGAAAAAAATTGTTACAATTTTTTCATGAACGAGATATTAAAACGAAATTTACAACAAATTCAACTTTTCTTTATATTTTCTCCATTATCTTTCTCAATGTAATTTTAAATATAAAATTAATATAAGAAAACAATTCATAAGTTCATTATAAAGGTACTGATACATAGAAATCGGACACTCGTTACGAAAATGATTTCATTTCAATCCTTAATGTAAAGAACTGTCTGTATTCGACTTAAGCTGAATTCGTTTATACCTAACTTTACCTAATGCATAATATATTATTGCAGGATACAATGAAAATATATATAAACGTGCATCGTATGTGTATCATACGCACCTTAAAATATATTTTTCTAGAATTTCACAACATTTCACAAGCAATTGTATAAAGTGGAAATGATGTGTAGGATTAGTGAGGAGAGATTAAGTCAACAACCGCGTTATCTTTTGTAGGTTTTTGTAGGTTTTCTATTTCTTGTGAGGGTCAAAAGACGTTGCTTATAACGAAAACTCGGTAATAATGGCAAATTTAATATAAACAATACAAATTAATTTCGGCTTAGGGCGAATAACACTGGGACATCACTCCTACATCAATATCAATAGATTATAGTTTTATTAAATAAATATTTGCCACTTGATTGATCATCGTTTAAATTGGCTCTAAGAGATATCAAAAAAAAAAAGGCTTCAGTGCAAGAACTCTTCGAAAATGTGGGGGAGTTTTTTAATTCTTGTATGCGTGTTTGCGTGCAAGTCGTACCCGCGTTCAAACCCTGAGTGCGGTCATCAACTTGGGCGAAGGAAAATTAAAGGCGTTATTAATTCTAAAGTAATAAATCTACACCTTAATATGGGTACAGATTTTTGTTTTTTGTTTGTTTGTTGACAGATTGTGTTGACGAAAGAAATAAAAGAAAATGGGCACATATCTGTTGTTCAAGACAAATTAACAAGGTTATAATTGTCATTTCTTCAGACGGACATACAGACAGAAATGGCTTAATTAATTCCGCTAAATAAAAATATGCATACTTTACTGGCCTCCGATGCATTTTTAATGCTTTACAAACGTATATAATAAATTAATATACCCCCTGTGGTGGGTATGAACAGATCATTTGTTTTAAATTAGAAAATTAATGAATTAATTAATTAAGTATTTATTAAAAGCAGGCAGACATCATGAAAAATTTAATTATAGCAGTTTTCCTAAAAACCTCACCTAACGTACGTACGTTTATCAGATTCACAAAAATGCATCGGTGAGAAGATTCTAAGCATCAGTAGCTTTAAAAAGAAAAAAAAAAAGAAAAAAAAGCAAAAAAAACAAAACGCATATCTTCTACAATTAATTCATTGTAAAATCTCACATACTTTCATACATTATTGGTAAAATTTGAACATGTGTAGATTAGATTTTAGACGAACAATTTTACATATAAGAACAGAATTAAATGATTATTCGATTTATAATACAGAAAACTTTTTAAAAGCAAAAAACAGTCAAACCAAAGTAACTGAAAAATCATATAAAATCCTAATTAATGATATTAAAAACGAAGCAATATAGTGAAAAAAAAAAAAAAAAAAAAAAAA